>VYXF01009890.1:11563-23982 GCA_013397295.1 Polioptila caerulea | reverse complement strand
CGGCCCCGGGGGCGAGCGGAAAGGCCCGCGGCGGCCACCGGCGTTTCCTCAGAGAGGCGGGCGGCGCGGCTTCGGTCTCCGGCACGAACCGGGCGGGGAGCTGCCGGCCCCCGCCACCCGCCTGCCCGCGTCCCTGCGTTGCTGGGCTCGGGCGTCTCTGGGGGTGTCTCCTGCCTCAGGGAGCCCGGGTGCTGTGGGCGATCTGTCCCGGTGCTCCTGTCTCCGTGGTCTTGTCCCGGGCTCCTTTGTTGGAAACGGGCGCCCTGACTTGTGACACGCTTGTTAAAGTCTGACTTTTCGCGGCTCCAAACAGTGCCTTTGAGTCACTGCTGAGGACTTCGGCGGAACCCTTTTCAGATGCGGACACCTGAGGAGTTAATTTAATTCCCGCCAGCCCGGTTAAATTTATTCCTTCAGCTTCTGCCATTGAGGGTGGGAGAGACGCTGGCCTCACGATTGCTCTCAGGTATTACTAATATAAAAATGTGAAGTGTTTGCAGAGGTCAGTAATTAACTAGGAAAGTTCCTGGCTGCGGCAGTCAGAGTAGAAGCCCCTGAGCGCGGAGCGGTGTTCAGGGCGGAGCTCCGTGCTGGTGGCCGGCCGGCCTGCGCGCTGGGACGCCGGGCTGAGGCGGCGGCAGCGCAGCGGGGCTCCAGCGCCGGGCAGCCGGCCGATGGTTTTAGCAGGGCAGGTCCGGGTGCAGAGCCTTGCTTGGAGCGTGCGAGGCATTATGTAATCCACTTAATCTCGCAGTTGTCTATCTGGAACCTTTAGAGGTTTAGTTGGTGCTTCGGATGATAAAGAATGACTGGATTTTTCAGTTAGCGTTTCCTGTGTTCCCTTTCTTTTTTCACCTGTGCCGTTTGGTTTTGATAGATATACAAAGTAAACAGCAGAGGATAAATAATGTCTCTCTATATAACTTAAGATAGCTAGAATTTGTAAGACTAGCAGAGGTGTTTGTTTAGAATCAAATTTACCGAAGTGTTTGGTTCCATGAGGTTTCTAAAGGCATACATGTAGTATGCCTTTAGAACTACCTTAGTTACTTCACAGTATTTCTTATTATAGCTTTTTCATAATTGAATAGACTTCCTTTGTGTTGTTTTCTGGGCTTACTGTGTATTCTTTCTTAATATTCTCTTAATCCTTTTATGTGGTACTTAATCAAACACTAATGATTTCTTTTTCACTGAACCTTTTGTTACTTTAACTGTTGGACTTGTAAAAGAAGGTTCATATAATTCTGTCCCATTTTTAATATAGCACAGGTGTTGAAATAAATATTGGTACTTCAGTAGCAGCTTGAACTCAAGTTTTCATTGTATTGTGTTCAATGAAAGTGTCAAGGGAAATGCATTAGAATTTCTTGTTTCAGCAGTATGTAGTGAACAGTAAAGATGGAAAGCAATCCAATCAAACAACAAATCCACAACCACACATAAGTAGCAACCAAACAAAAAAAAAAAAACAACAATTTTAATATTTTTCCCGTTATGATTTGAACATTAAAGTTCCAAACCAGCAGCTATATTTATGAGTTTGACTTTGTTCTTGTGAATAGTTCACATGAAATAGGCAATTTAATTTAAATAAACAATTAGAATAATTTATATTTAATGTAAATATAAGATTTCTAGATAAGTGTTTGCAAAGGTTGGGCTGCTTTTGAGACTAATACATAGTAAAGTATTCAAAGATGTGAATAATAGGTTCCACTTGCTTGTTATTATGTGTAGAGATAGGAGGACAGGAATAATTACTTATATGAAAAAACTACATTTGTGTTACCCTAAGAATCACAAGATAAATACTTGAGGTGTTCTTTAAGATTAAATAGACATTTCCCCTTCTGTCAGCCTTTATGAGAAGGCTAATTGCCACAGAATGAATTGAAATCACTGCCTGTGGGCAGTTTTACATTTGTAATTTTATATGTTAAGTTTTTCTTCGTAAGAGAGTTAGAGATAAAATTGATAAAGTGCTCTGGGTTTCCTTCCTAGAAGCTATCCCAGAAGAGGTAAGGAGTACAGCTCAGGTCTGTTTTATTTCTTAGCCTCTATTGCTGCAATAGAAGTGTTTTCTTCCACAGAATTTTCATACTTAATTGCTATGAATAATGCAGTATAATTTTAAAGATGATGTATATTTCTTTATTGTATTCTTTTTGTTGTTAGTATATTTTACCAGCTGTAGGGACTGTATTTGCAGAACAGCAGAGGCATTTTTATTACTACTGAAATGTCAAGCAGAGGGTGAGATGGTTGTGTTGTTGGGATGTGTTATCTCAGAATCTGATGATGCTATAATGAGCGCAGAGATGTACATCATTCATGCTCGGAAGGTGTTAGACTATACCTTAGGTATTTGCAACATATCTTAGTCAAATGAGTCCCATTAAAGTTACTCATCTGTAGTTGTGGAACCATATGCTTAAAGTAATCTGGTCAGAGTTGTTTTTGCCTCGGCTTCACTGAGAATCGAGATAAACCACACATCCAGCTTATTCACAATCTCATGTGAATACAATCCATCACAGTGAATGACAAACTAGTTCCAGAATAATAGAAACATTGTTTGCATTTAGTTGGAACTATTCTTCTGTGGAAGTTATTTGACTTTAAACTTAAGGTGTTTTCTATCACATAGGTTCAGATAGTGACCTGCTGTTTTTCTTGGGTCTTCTGAGTGAAGAAAGTAGCATGTATTTGTTTTAAAGAAAAGAGTTGTTGTTAGCCATGATTTAGTTGGAGGATGACTTTGGAATCAGAATCTTTTGTTTCAGTAGGCATATTTTCCATTGGATTAAAAAGATCAATACATAAAGCCTGCATTAGTCTGGCACAGAGGGGGAATAATACTTCATCTGTGGTCTTCAGCATGTCATTTGCCATATCTGGTGACAGCCCATTTTAAGGACATTTAAGCTGTCTTGGGGGACAGTACCACCACGTCAGCTGATTCACTGTAGTTTACTGTAGTAATGCCCTGTGTGTGAATCCCACAGGCCAGTTTCCAGTCTTCTGAAATTACTTTGGCAAGTAGCAAGTATTTTCTGAGTGAGATCATATTTGTAGTGTTGCTGGGCTGTTTATACTTACAAATAATGTAAGCTCCTGTTCTAATTCTTTCTGACAAGTGAATTTGTAAGAAATAAAAGGTTCTGTAGCTGTCCTTGTATGCTGCTATAGGGTGCAATCTGCTGCTCCTGGGCAGAACAAACTATTTATTTTTTGTAACTATTACACTTTTGGAGGTACAAATTCTTTTAAATGTTTCACCAAAAAAAAATAATCACTCCCTTAGAATAAAGTATAGTATCTTCACCTTCAGCATTTCTGTAAGGGTGGGAAAACTCACTCGGAACAGATCCATTTATTAGTTTCTGATAGAAATAGAAGTGATTTTGAGTATTGGGTCTTAACTACTTGGAAAAAAAAGCATGTTGAGACTTCACAGGAGCCTCTCTGGACAGTGAAGATGAACTCATTAAGAAGAGGTGAAAGAAGTTGCTTCTTCGGTGCTTGTAACTATAAAAGAAGTAAAGAAGGAACAAATACACACCACTGCCACCCCCCAAAACAATAGGATTTTTACTTTGCATAAGACTATACAAACCTTTTGCTTATACTTAGGCTTCCTCCATAGACTGCTTCTGCTTATCCTGACTTGTGGGAATAACTGAAACTTAATTTTCACATAAACTCATCTGACAGGGATGAGTTATTCCAAATTTGAGTGACTTATTGGGCAGATACACAAAAATATTGTTGCTTCAATTATTATATGGCAGGAATATGGTCTTCTATTCAGGATCTTCTTTAAGAGCCTATCTACCTTCTTATGGGAGCTTGTGAGTACTTCTTGCCATATCCTCTAAACTGGAAATGTTGATCTCCCATGTCTAAGCATCCGTGATTTCCCTCTGTTTTGAAGAAAACTAGAGACCTGGGGTGAAAAGTCTTAGCTGCGGCAGCCTCTTTTCTTATGCCCTCTTTTTCTTGTAGTGTTCCATGAACTCTTGTGCTGTTTGTCAGACTATCTCACTGTGCTTGGTTTTACTGCTCTGAAAGTATGTTCCATGTAACACTATTTGCAGTATGCTTTCATGCTTTGCCACCAGGAAGAGACCATTCACACATCAAAAAATATGGATGGTTGTTCTGTGATGTATGTTAAAGCGTTTTTGCAGCACTTCCTTGAAGCTTTTTAAAAAAGAAATTTATGCATGAAAACTATGCTTCTTTACAAACTTAAGGACAACATTTGAAATATCTAAATATATTTGGGTGTCATAGCAGTAAGTTTTTGTTGTTTGATGACTCAAATACTTCTGGAACAACATGGTACTGTAGACAACTGAAATCTGCTTGTTTTGTAACTTGAGTCAAAACCAGTATGTGGAACTCTTAAGTGTTTATGTTCGCGGGGAACTGTCAGCAGATGAACTTGAGACCTCTAGGTAGATTTGGTATGAAAGGGTTGTTTAAGTTAAGATGAAATGTGAGATGCCTTAACACAAGGAAAGTAGAGTAAATGCTTATCTTTGGTGTGCTGATTTCCAGCATGGTACTTGTCAAATTTCATTGCTCTTCTTATATCTGAGAAATAGTAAACACAATGTCTACTTAAAGGACAACTGTATCTTTACCTAGCTTGCTTTAGGTGTAGGTGTGTTTACATTTTTTTTCTCTCCCTCCCCCTGTTAAAACTATAGATTATATTGCTTTAACAAATATCTGTAATAAAACGTTTACTTTGAGATGTGTTTCTTAAAGCATGAAAAAAACACCCAATTGTGTCATTTATACAATCCCAACTCCTACGTGCAATACAGCTACGAATTTCTTTGAAGGTTTTCAAAATATTTGCATAAGCAAGTATGAGAAGGAAAGAGAAGTTTATGGCTACATTTTTGTGCACCAAAGCTCACAGTGTTTGCTAAGCCAGAAGCATCATCTTGTTTTGTCTTCTAAGTTTTGACCTTTATGCACCTTTCATACTTCTGATAGTGCTTGCAGGAGTCCATACCTCGTGATTGCAATACACATTCTTTGTATTTAGGAAATGCTGTAGTGATTTTTAGCTGCAGAAATCTGCATAACCTTAGTATGCTGCAACTCTGCAGCACATTTTAATTGTTCTTTATCACATAAGTACTTGTCAATGGGAAGAACACTTTTCTTAATGTCTTAAGATGAGGAACTTCATTTCCTCCAAAGAAACTCTGAAACTCATGCTTGTTCTTTCCCTGAGTAATCATGTTTTACTTTAGATATCTGGCAGGGCTTTAGCATTATCACTTCTCTTTGATAATATGCTCACTCTGAAGTAACTAATAATATCAAATTAGATATTATATAGAAATATACATATATGTATTTAAGTCTTTGTTTTGTTAAATGTTCAAAAGTTATCCATTGTTTTCTAGGGATGTTATGTTTACTTTTTTTTTTTTTTTAAGTTGAGTTTTTTTCAATGTCAAATTGTACCTGGAAACTGATACTACACTCTCTTCCCATTTCAGACTAGAAGATGAATAATCTTTCCTTTAGTGAACTGTGTTGCCTGTTCTGTTGTCCACCATGCCCAGGGAAAATTGCCTCCAAGCTGGCATTCCTACCTCCTGATCCCACATACACACTGATGTGTGATGAGAGTGGTAGTCGCTGGACTTTACATCTCTCAGAGCGAGCAGACTGGCAATATTCTTCGAGAGAAAAAGATGCCATTGAGTGCTTCATGACTAGAACATGTAAAGGCAACAGGATTGCCTGTATGTTCGTGCGCTGCTCTCCTAATGCCAAGTACACTTTACTCTTCTCACATGGAAATGCTGTTGACCTGGGTCAGATGAGCAGCTTTTATATAGGACTGGGTTCACGGATTAATTGCAACATATTCTCCTATGATTATTCTGGATATGGTGCAAGTTCTGGGAAGCCAACAGAGAAGAATCTGTATGCTGACATTGATGCTGCTTGGGTGGCTCTTAGAACAAGGTAAGACATTACATGCCATTTTTCTTTTACAGCATGCTTGTCAAATGGTTTCATTTCACATTTATTGGTACTTGAAACAGCAGTGCTGTGATTTAGAATTAGAGGATTCACATCCAAGCTGACTGGTGGTGCCTGGTGCTGAAGGCATTGTCATTATTAAGCAGCATCAGTGTATATTACTTACATACCAGAAAAATTGAAATGGAATTAAATTTAATAAGCTGTGGTTTCGTCATTCTTATTGTCATAGTTTGGAATCTTCTCAGCTGCAAAAATTAAAAAGGAGGGAAAAATCCATAATAATTGATACCCCAGTGATTAACCCACTGTTGTGATGTGGATGTGGGAAAATGCAGGTGGTTTCTTCAGATAATTTCCATCACCTACTTTTTTTGTAGGGAGGGGCAGGGTAAAAGCTGTTACTAGAGAACTTGATGAGACTCTTTTTTTGTGTGATGTTGAAATCACCTTTGTTTCAGAATTCTGACTAGCAGCTACAGCATTTTTAAAGAGAGAAACATCTTTTTGCTTTATATAGAAAGCTATCTTCACAAAATATTATGTGTGGGAGAGGTTGTAATGGATCTGTGTAAATACCTAATGGTGGGAACAAAAAAAAGGAATTTAGAGCAGTGATGTTAACTCAAGCAGAATAAAAGTGGACTAGAAAAAAATGCAAATGGAAAGATGTTATTTCAGCAATTTCTGTGTTCTAAGCCTCTGGTTTTGTGGGAGATAAAATAGCAAGATGAAAGACTCTGAATGCATTCACTGATATAGGTAAGAATCCTGCACCAAATAAGTGTAGCTTCTCGAATTTGAGAGCAATTTTCACCATAATTCTTTCCATTCAGCTCAATATTCTTCTCTTGTTACAAATACCTGGACTGCAAAAACTATTTTTTAAAATAGTATGCAATCATAAGAATAACTGCTCACCAAAAAATCCCAGCACACTGTATTGTACACCAAAAAGGTATAAAAACCTGAAGTGTGTTGTTACGGCTTGGTCATTGCAACTTGAGCATCCTGTTTAATAATTATAGTGTCAGGGATATGACTTAGTGTAAGGGCATGTGGACTTCAAATTCTGGATCCTGGTAATTGTCACAGTGAGTTTATAACTTCATCAATGTAGTATTAATGACCAGATTACCCCTTTTCAGTGTTTTAAATGCACATTTAGTCTTGCATTCCTTTTACATTATAAAAACAGTATGATATTTCTTTTCAAAGAAGCACATGTTATCCATGTATTAAACAGGGGAAAATCTTATTGTCATAAACCTCATTCAACTACAGAAGACAAGTTTTCAGCTTCATCTATTCAAAAACATGCATGCTAGATTAGCTTTTGGTGTTTATTTTTATTACAGTGGAAAATTGAGATATGATTGTTCAATAAGCCAAGAGCTGCAACAGATGCACTGTTGACTATGGTTTGTAGCTGGTAGGTGATCTGGACATTAGCTGCTCAGTGAAATACCCAGTAACATTTACCAAAAACATAATGTGGTTTGTGAACAATATGGAAGATAATCTGATTATTTAAATGTAACAGAAAATGGAAGAGAACTAGATGGTGAAACAATACTTTATGTCAGTTTTAGAAACAAAATTTGTAATTATTGTCTCTTCTTCCTCATAATGAATGTCTGAATAGAAAACCTGCAAGGAAATGTGATTGCAATTTGAATTCTTGCCTCAATTCTTAAGCAGTGAAGTGTACTTTCTCTAAACAAATAAGATTCTTCATAATTGTTAGGACACAGGCTAATGGCTTTAAACTGAAAGAGGGTAGATCGAGATTAGATATAAGAAAGAAATGTGAGGGTGATAAAGCACTGGAACAGGTTGCCCAGAGAAGTTACCAAGAGAAGAACTGGTTGCCCAGAGAAACTGTGGGCAACTTCCCCATCCCTGGAAGTGTGCAAGGCCAGATTAAATGGAACTTTCAGGAGACTGGTCTAGTGGAAAGTATCCCTGCCCATGGCAGGGAAGGTGGAATTACACGATCTTTAAAGGTCCCTTCCAACCCAAACTATTCTATGAGTGTAATGTCCCATCTAAGTGTGCTCTTTTGTGAGCTGGTGTTGTTGGGGAGACCTCTAAATATAGCTTATAAGATATTCTTACATTCAAGAATGACCTCACCTTAGTCCCTTTTTCTGTCTGCCTTTTTTTTTTGTGTGTTTATTTCTCCCCTATAGAAATTAGGTTATTCTCTAGAGTGTGTAAAATTTACATTGGTCTGCACAATATGTGAATTTCACATATGTGAGCTGAATTTGGTCTACTGCTGGAAAAGAGGTTGTTATTACCCATTACACCTGTAGTACTTAGAACAGCTTTCCAATTAGCTGACCTGGTCTCATCCTTGTATCTGAATGCTGGATGTATCAGGGTGAAATTCAGCATGTGACTGTGGCTCACAGTTTGGTTATCCAGCTATGGTATTCCTTGAGCCCTGAGACAGTGCTCAGCTGTGTTAAAATACTCGGTGATCATCTGGACCAGAATGGAGCCTTTGAACATATGCTGGAGCCTTCATTAACTTTCATAGCATAGCCCATTCTGTCAGTTTCAGACTGGCACTATCTTTAACATTTATAACTAATTCTGCAAAAACAAATTAATTCAACGGATTGTGTGCAGGATAAATGTGGGTATAGCTCTATCTCCTTGGAAATTCTTGTTGATGAGATAAGCTAAGAAAGGGACCCTAGAGTTTTAAACTGTGCCTCACAGTTTGTGACGTGATGAAGAAAAGAATGGAGATGTTGCCTTTGGAGACTGATCACAGTTATCCCTAGGTCCCTTCATTCCCTGTTTTGAAAAATGTAATCGTAGAACCCAGCGTTAAAAGATGTTTCTGGGGTAATTGAAGTGCTGATGCAGACTTAATTCTACAGTCAACAGAACCACTTGTGGTAACGACTTGCTGGCATCTTAAGTTTTGTATCTTGGAAAAACAATCCACATACTCACCTGTAAATCAGCACAGCTGTCCAGTGGGGACTGGACACCTGGGGTGAAATAGTCTAGAACTTGTACTGAGGGTGATGATGAGATTCTGCTGTGAATATTTGTATTCATGTAAGTGAATACAGAAAACTAGTTTGGCAGCCTATCAGAACAGGTCCCTATTGTTTACCTTTACTGAGTATGTTAATAGGAAGCAGTAGCTACCTATGGGGATGGTGGCCATGAAAGAAGGTGATGTGATTCACTGTCTTCATCAGGTTTGGAGAAGTTGTAGATTGTTGCATATTCATGTGCATGGGACTATATAAAAGCTGCAAGTGAGGACATTCTTTTTCCAGGTGTCATAGCTACCAAGTGTTGAAATACCAGGAGTCATTTTGGGATACGCCTATTTTCTGCTGTTCTGTTCTCTGAAGGCCTTTGATGACACCCTAGCAAGGGTGGAAAGGTTTAAACAGCCCCAGGCAAATGCAGGGCAAGTGGCACTCATTCAGAAACCTCTGAAGACATGCCAGAGTTGCCTCATGACCAGATTTACCTGTAAGAAGCCAAACAGCCCTTTCATTGTTGCTTATCATGGACTGCATAATAATTGAAAAATTGAAGGGTAAATCCCACCGTCAGATGAGATTGGCACAGTTCTGTCAAAGTAGACAGAATGTCCATAAATTGAACAGCCAGGTATAGGAACAATACTGAATCTCTTTGGATGATTGACCAAAAGTGTTCATTTGACAATTCACAAATTACTTTTTTTTTTCATTCAGAAGTAGAAGGGGTGGGGTTCAGCTAGAAGTTGAGGTACTATAACTTAGTACATTTGGAGAGAAACTGAGGTTTTATTTAAATTGATAGGGAAAAGCAGCTCATGGAATTGTCATGGAAGAAAAATCTTGGCAATAGAACAAGTGTATTGGTAGCATTTGAGAGTTTAGAAAAGGCCAAACTGTCATGAGAGAGGCAGAGAAGGTGCAGTTTGTTGATTTCAGCGTGGGCAATGGGCTTGCCTCTCACAAAACATAGTTCCTTTTTTCTTCTCCCAATGTAAAATATTGTATGCACAAGCAGGGGAATGCGCACATCAGTTGAGGTAGAGCTGTATGCTCCTGAATTTTGTTTGTGGCCTGGAATGTTGATAGTTACAGGTGTGGATAATGTTCATGCCCTTCATGTTCCACAACTTGCAGCTGTAATTTCATGTGTTATGTCCATGATGACAAAAGATTCTAAGTGTGCATTGAAAATTCCCTCAGGATGTTCCTCCTTGTTCCATGTGCCCCAAGTGCTGTGTCAGTTTTCTAAATGTGTGTGTTGCAATAGCTTCACAAACTCTAGCTTCTCTAGAGCATCTAGAGGTACTGAAGAGGTACTATGGAAAATGTGCCTGTGAAAGCTTGATCTTATCGATACTTTATTTCATTATTGTAAAATGATAAAGTCTTCTACATTAAGAGCAGTAGTTCAGAAGTAAATATAAATAACTTTGTTTCCCTTATGTGTATCCAGATCAAAATGGCATTTTATAAGAACCTGACAGTGCAGCATGGTAGTTTCTGCTGGTACTTGTTTCTTAGAGGTAACTCAAGTTAAAAACCAAAAACAAAGAAAAAAACTCTACCTACCTTGTCATAGCCAGACATGCATTTTGTAGTTTGTTGCACATCATGGTAATGTGGTACATATCCAGTGAAAATATAAAATAAGATGAATATCCAACGTAAGTGATGGACATTCAAGTAAAGTGTTCAAGGAAAGATCAAATGGCACTTGGAGCAACTCAATTCAGTGAAATATTACCTCCTTATGGCAGGGGTCTGGACTATATCACATTCCAACCTAAACTGTTTTATGATTCCGTGAAGAGAAAAAAAGAGAATGGAGGGGCAGAGAGGAGGTGGACCACCAGTAAGATAAGTGTTCAGTAAAGCGCAGAAAAGGTCTTGTTGCAAAGACAGTAATATCAAGGAAAGAGTGAAAGAATTTTTCTTAAATCACATGAATTTCATCACCAAGGAAAAAAAAAGTGTCATTGTTTTTTAGCAGTTCTTTTCCTACCAGAAGCTGAAAAGATGAGGCAAGGGGTGTTTAGAGTTGCCTCTTTTACAGGAGACTATCTGTATCTGGTCAGCATATGTAGAGCCACAGAAATGGATACTGGCTTCATTAGTGTTGCCTTGGGCCCTGGTTCCAAGCCGTGGAACAGTTGGGACAGTTACAACTTACTGGCTTGCTCCTTCCACAGCCTACCAGTGGCATGCTGTCTCCTGCCTGTCTGAAAACAGGCAGCACAAAGGAGCACAGGAGCAGTTGTTCCACTACTCCTAGAGAAGATTTATTTAGTTCCTTTCACTAATTGTTAAAGCCTAATGAGAGGGAACGCATTGCTGAAGCTGCAAATAGGAAAGTGGTTCTTTTCTGTTTGGCAATAGCTTAGCTTTCTGGTGACATCAACCTGTGCTTTTGGTGGGGTGATGAGGCAGAAATTTGTGAGCACTCAGACGCTCTCTGAGGATGTCAAGAAGATTACGTGAACACAGGTTCTGTGTCAAAACTGCTCTTTAGATTCCATCTGCTTTCCAGGCAGGTAACCTTTAAGTGTGTGAACATTAAGGATGAATTGGGTTTTGAAAGGAATTAAAATCTCAGTTGCTCTGGGAAAGAGAAAGATGCTGCAGTCAGCCTTTAAACTGCAGAAAATATCTATCAAGTTTTGTACCAGATTCTGCTCAGAAAAACTTGTCTATGAGGAACAGTGGTTTCTCTGAGAAGGTACATCCGTGCATAGCTACTTTTAAGGGTTTCTTCCAAGGTGCTTCTTGGTGATTATGGCTTTAAAAAAATCCCCAAGCCTAAAAACACCCTCCATTACCTTCACCCCCACACTGAAGGTCTGTCTATGCTGACACAAGTTATCTAAGATTACTTGAGTGGACAACGGTGTTTACATTAGTCCTATTATCAACATAATGAGCTTTCAAAGATAGCAATAGTCTTTAACCTCTTGTTAAAGACTTGATGTCTTTGACCTCTTGTAACCAGAGGAACTTCTTGAAGCTTATGGCTCGTAAATGTCATGTTCCCTTTCCTCAGAATAGCCTGTACTTATAATGCAGTGAACAACGTTTTTTCTCTTGATCTGACACTCGTCCTTTGGGAGACCAGGTATGTAGTCATCTGATTATTCAACACAGAACTTTTTGGAGTTTAACAGGTTATGAGTCTATCAAAAGAAGTAAACAAATTTTATGATTGCGGGAACTTAAAAACTGTTACCTTTTCAAGAATTTTTCTGCTTTAGATTGTAAAGTGATACTTTTGAGAGATAGCAACAGAGGGACAGTTGGGCTCTTTCTTTTCCCCAAACATTTCAAAAGCCTTTTGTATTGGGCTTGCATAGCCAAGCTTTGGTAGCCAGGGGCTACAGGGGATGC
>VYXF01009890.1:489-11362 GCA_013397295.1 Polioptila caerulea | reverse complement strand
TGGAGCAGCCTGTCCTTGGAGGACTGCACCCCGTGGAAGACTCACACTGCAGCAGTTTGAAGGGCACTGTTTCCTGTGGGGCAGACTCACATCTGAGAAGTTCATGGAGAACTGTCTCCTGTGAGAGGGATTCCATGGTGAGCAGGGGAAGGACCCCTGGCCCTGAACAGTGAGAGAAACAACATGAGATGAACTGACCATAACCCCCATTCCCTGTCTCCCTGCACCTCTGGGGGAGGAGGGAGGGAGACATGAGGGGAAGGTGTTTTTAAGGTCTGTTTCACTTCTCATTTTCCTGCTCTGATTTTGATAGTAATAAATTCAGTTAATATCTCTACTTCTAGCTGGTTTTGCCCATGATGGTATTTGATGAGGGATCTCTCCCAGTCTTTATCTCAGCCCATGCGCCCTTCATTAAATTTTCTCTTCCCTGTCCAGCTGTGGAGCAGAATGAGAGCTGCTTTGGTGGGTGCCTGGCATCCAGCCAGGATCAGTCCACTAAACCTTTTCAAGAGAAAAGGGAAGTCTGGAATGAGCAGATGTAATCTCTGCTTTCCAAGCTGCCTGGAGTTTGTTATTTGGTTTTTATCCTTTTCAAGCCAGAATATTCTACTTTAAACCACCACTTCTGGTTATTGACCTCTTTATTTTAGTTTACAGATTGCAAAACACATAGTTTCTGGTGGGCACTGTGAGGCAATCTATTTGACTGTGATGGAGTAAGGATTACTTTAATCCAGATATTGTTAATGCTTTTCTTGGCTTATTTTTTTTTTGTAGCCATCATTTAACTATCTTCAGGCTGAAGGAATTTGATTAAAAAGTGGAGAGAAGAATAATGAGAAAGAGGATAATATATGGTCCAAAATATACTTTTAAAGTTGTGCTTTAAATTCCTGTGTAATGGCCTGTGTCTTGTAAAACTGAATATTCAAGGAAACACAAGTGTGGTAATTGGCAAGGTTTGTTATTTGAAAACTGTTTTATCACACACAATGTGCTGTGCAAATTGCGTGCCATACTAGTGATGCAATGTGTCAGGTATTAATGCAAGTTTTGTTCAGTCTATAAGGGAAGGAGGGAAGGCCGTACTGTACTTTCAGCATGGACAAACGTGATGTGAATTGGGAGATGAATTGTAAAAGGATAGGTGCTAAGATGTTTTCAGGGGTTTCAGAAGAGATGCAGAAATAGTGAAGACTTTGGATTTGTTTTTTGGTTTAAAGCTTTAATTTATTATATTTATGTGTGGTAGAATTTTCAGAAAAACTTGTTTAATGCTTGAAATTGCTAATTCTTTGAGAACTGTTGTGAAGTGAAAGGCCTGCTAGTAGTTCCAGGCTGATGATGAAGATTTAGAGTTTTAGAAGTCTTAATTTGATCATGATCTGATTATGACTAGAAACTCTTTCTAGGAAACGCTGATAGTAATTAAGTAGCCATGATGCTGCAAGATTCCTGTATCAGGCAATGTCTGCCTCTGTGCTGATACTTTGAAAGCTTTTACATTTCACTCTATCAGAACCCAATTTAAATAAACTGATGAATATTAAATAAGCAATTAGTTGTGAACAGTGGGTTTTAAACCAAATCTAGCAAGGTATTGGCATACCTAATTAGTTTTGCTACTGATACATAACTTATAAGTAATACTACATGAAATCTTCCTAGATAAGTGTTTTTTTATTAACTGTTTATTATATACTGATGCTGTTTAGAGGACATTTTTTCTGACTTACTAAGAAGTACTTGTGGATTTGGGGGGGAGGCTGTTTTGTTGGTTGGTAATTTGAATGTCTTGGTACACATGAAACATCTTTTTTTCCTAATGTTCCTGATTTTTTGATCTCTTAGACTTTACTGATTTAAGTGCTTGGTTACCTATACAGTTATTTACACATGTTTATAAGATACTGGAAAATTTCTTTGTTACTTCTGCTCCCCTGACTTTACTAGATGTATGCAAAATATACTAATTTGATAGCTTTTTTGTGGTATGGGTGGTATGGGTATGGGTGTTGTTAGATAGTGTTGACAGGAAATATACGTGCCTTTATTGTAGACAAGGTAAGAACAGGTGCACTTTCCTACACTAGATTTTCATTCCTTTTAAAGTGGCAAACATCAAACTTGCCCTGAGCTGTTCCACAGTGAGGTTAGGCTAGACTTCCCTTGCTTAAAATGTTGAACAAGTTTTTAGTAATGCATGAGAACAATGATTTGGGTTAGGGTTTTTTGATTTAGTTTTGGCGCGTTGGGCTTTTTTTGGAGGTGATGGGGAGGAGTTGGTTTGTTAAGTGTGTTTTGTGGGGTTTTGGGGAGGGTGATGTTGCTTTTGGGTTTTTTTGTGTATGGGGTTTTCTTGGGTTTGGTAATAATGAAATGTAGTATCCCTTCCTATTCAAGGTATTTCCTTTCCCAAGTTTAGAGACACTGCTGCAGTCTGACCTGCGCTAAGCGTGCCTGGTTAGTACAGGGCAATGGATCAGCAGCTCAATTCTGTTGCAGGCACTGTTCTTGGCCACATTACCGTTCTCTCTAGAGGCTTTTCTCATGTAACTTGGGTAGCAACTGCTTTTTGTATTCACACTAATGGGCAAAAGTATATTAAACTGACTTGTGTAAGCATTGACTAGATGTTTCTTTTGTTTGGCCCTGTTAATTGCATCTTACTAGGAGGGAGGGTTTGACTTCAGTTCTATATTCCCTGTTGGGCTGTCTTGCTTGTGGGTTAGGTAAGAACAAACTTCTTGGCTGTTACATGGAATGCGCAATATTATTATACTGATCGCTGTCAGTATGGGCATGCTTTAAGTCTCACTAAATTTATAAACAATGTTACCAGCTTGCAGGTTTTATCAGGTATCAGAAGAGTAAAGCTGACCAAATTTTTGCAGGCTTAATTATGCTTCATGTGAGGATAACCAAAGAGCTATTAAGGCTCTAATCAGTTTTCTGTTGTAGGTCCACTGGAGTTAATAATGAAGACTTTTAACTAGTATACAAGCCACGCTGCATTCACAAATCCATATTTAAAAATTAAGTCATTATTTCAATATCATTCAGACATAAGGGAAAAAGAAATTGTAAATAGAGAGTAAATAAATAATTGTGTGTTTTAGTCAAGAATGTCATAGAACAGACTTGCTTGTTCTTCTGCTAGCTCCTGTTTCATAGTTGATACCCTTCTGAAATTTTCATTTTCAGAAATGCTTTTTTTGCCTTGCTCTACAGTTTTTGTCTGTTCCATTTTATATGCCATTTTTTAAACATTTCTGATTTTCTAGGTATGGAATTCGCCCTGAAAATGTGATTATATATGGCCAGAGTATAGGAACAGTACCATCTGTGGATCTTGCTGCTAGGTATGAAAGTGCTGCTGTAATTCTTCATTCTCCACTGACCTCAGGAATGAGAGTAGCTTTTCCTGATACAAAGAAGACATACTGCTTTGATGCATTCCCAAAGTAAGTTGTAGGATTTTTTTTTTTTATTTGTCATGCATTTTGTCTATTACAGATGTTTTCAACTAGAGAAACAATTGGTCTGGCAAATTCTCTGCATTTTTTTTTTCCAAAGATTTAATAAAACAACTGGAAAAAAAATCAGTCAATAATATCAAGGAGGAACATTTGATTTGAAGAAATTTACAAAACTTCGTAAACTTTCTAGGCATTTTGCATCTCTAATCATTTTAGTGGGTATCTGTAAAGAAGTAATTTATTTTCCTATACATAACATGTAAATCCCTAACACGTAAATCTAACAAGTAGTTCTATCTAGTGAATTGTTAGTGGATAACTCTGAACAGTCATCTGCAATATGTTTCTTCAAGACTGAAAAACTGAGTAGATCTTAACTGAAGAATATTCCTGTCATGTGTTTCAGAACTATGCAATTGTTTTCATGGATATAATCTTTTTCTTACAGCATTGACAAAATTTCTAAAATAACATCTCCTGTCTTAATAATCCATGGAACTGAAGATGAAGTAATTGACTTTTCACATGGTCTGGCATTATTTGAGCGTTGCCAGAGACCTGTAGAACCACTTTGGGTAGAAGGAGCAGGCCATAATGATGTGGAACTCTATGGACAATACCTTGAAAGACTAAAACAGTTTGTATCACATGAACTGGTGAACTTGTAACTTTTGTTGTGTATTTACATGTTTTTTTCATTTCACTGCAGAGCTGCACACCTTGATAAATATGTAACTTAAAACCTGAATGTTGTGTTTTCAAATCATCTTGGTTGCCTTCATTAAATGTACAGGTAATGATTTGTCAACATAATTAATGAAGGTTTTAGTGCCAGCATTATAAACTGGAATTACATGATCATGCAGTCAGACTTGGCAGTTCATATTTCTTTGTGTGAGGTTTGTTCTTCTTAGATATAAAGGAAAAAAATCACAAGGAGTACTGTAAGAAAATTTAATTATATAAAACCAAATGCAGTAAAAGTGTTGCCAAGTGCTTTAGCATATCAAAAACAAGTTTGTAAATATTTTTTAAACATCTCAAACTGTACTGTGACTTATTCTGTTGCACAGGTGTAATTAAAAAACAGACTTCTAAGCAGTTGTTTTGTAAAAATGTAATAGCCATGAAATTTGAGCAAATACTAATGTATGTAATAAGAATAAACAGTCACTGGAAATTGCTCATGCCCTGTTATAGGGAGATGGAGGTGAAATAGAGATATCTTTTCCCATACTTTTCATTTCTTTTGTGCATAATTTTTCTTTAGTTATTTTGTACTCATGTTGTCCCTTAGCTTTCAGGATAATAAAATGTACTCGCTCATGTTCTCAGGAGTCCTAATCTTGCCAAAATAATGCCACAAGTTATTGTTGTAAAGCAAGTATCATTCACATGATTGCTACTGAGGCCACAAAATACCTCTTTGAAACCAGTAAGACGTTTAAAACCTAGAAGATTTCTTGAACCATGTAGTTTTAAACACTGATTTTCTAGAGCCAAAATGTGTCATTAAGAAGAACCTTGAAGTTTATCCGACATTGTAATAAAGAGTTTGCAACATAGCAGCTAACTGATTTGGCCTAATTTTGGATGTTTAGTGTAAAAGCTTATTGTTTTTTGAGTATTGTATGGAAATTTTACTAATCAGACCTGGGTGGGGTGGGAGGAGTGGCAAGAAGAAAATATTGACACTTTTCTATTAACTCGTTGTGAAATAAACTTAAGTTGCCTTTCCCTTGAATGCATTTTGTGTGAATAAAACTATGAAAATACACTTAATTATATGTAGCCTAATTGTAAACAGAATAATATTCCAACAATACACACTGTGCTTTTAAGGCCTTATGTAGTTTAATTGTTCTGCTTGTTTCTTGTGATTGAAACTATTGTATACTTAAATGTAGCTTTGAGTATTATGAAAACTTTGGTTAAGATGTATTAATTAACAGTAAACAATATTCCACAAACTTGTAGTTCTTCCTTTTTCTTTTTATTCAAAGAAATAGCAACAGTTGCTTGCAGTATCAAAATACTTAGCAACTCCCCATTTATTCAAGGAAATCTAACATGTAAAGCAATAACACACTGTTCTGAATTGCTAGCACATTTCTTTATCAGCAATTACTGTTCTGATCACCCTTCCACCCCCGTGCCTCACCTTACAACAATTTGCCATTCATCACACAGGCTTTTGGCTTCAATGCTGCTCCTAAACTTTTTTCTATAATGAACTCTACTATTTCCTTCTTTGAAATTAAAAGGAATTCTTATCTTGTGCACTTTGGTGAGTTAATTGAGTAGAAAGAAATTTGTTTTTAAGCAACCATGTTCCTGTTTGATTTTTTGATCAAGGATGCTTCAGTGAGTTCTGAAATTCAGAGCATATTCAGCAACAACAATATTATATTTAAGGATTTTCATCCTAGTTCAGGACTTTTGGATACAGGTGTATAATTCAGCTTTATTACATTGTATTTAATACATAGTTTGGGTTCCTTTTCTTACTGCCTTTTAGCCACTATCTCCGATGGAAATCATTGCCATTAAATGTTTAAGTGCTCTCTTTGTGATGAATGAAGCCTTTTTTGATATTCACCTTCAGGAATTCACAAAAAAAGAGTGCAGATGTGCAATGTTAAGTGTCATATATTGGCTGTAGTTTGGTTGCCTGCCCATTGCAGGCAAATTATCAACTGTCAGCACAAGAACTGTCTGATTATGCCTGGGGGTATTGTAGCACCCTGTAATTGAAAAAGACAGAAAAGGTGTCATAGCAGTTTTGCTGCTTTTGTTTCTGTGTTTTGTTGAAGCAGAACAAAAGATCTGACTAGCAGTGTTTTGTCTTCTGTATGTGCAGCTGTGCTGGATTGCACTGGTGAGTGGAGAATCTGGTCTCTTTTGCACCATTTATGCATGGTTAATTATTGCCAGTTTGTGCTGATTTATGTTTTATACCTGTATTTTTTCAGGTGAGTTGTGTACATGAAGGAATTTAAATGGGTTTTGGGCATAGCCTAGCCTGTAGTGTAGATCATATTATGACAGCAAACTTGTTAGTGACAGAAGCAACTCTGAGCTGTTGCAGCGATGAGGAAAACATTTGACATCCTGATTGTCTTATCCTTATACCATCGTTTTGCTAAAATTGACAGTGGGCTGTTGTTTAATGTTACAGATGCAATTGTCCTCTGATAAATAAAGTTGATTCAGCATTCATTGAAAAGACAATGCCTGTATTTTAGGGAAAAAGAAAAGAGCAGTTTGTAAGCCTCACAGTGTCATTCTTGGTTTGTTTTTTTTTTTCTCTAAGAGATGTATTTCACAGTAAACTGTCTTTTTCAGTTCTGGAAACCTTGGCAAATCAGCTTTCAAAACAACTTCATATATGTGAAATATGCAATTGCCTTCTAAAGATCTCTTTGGGGCATATTTTGCTTTTACATTCACAGCTCCATAAAACTCCCCTCTCTTTTCTGTCCACTTCTGGCAGCAAAGAATTCTAGTGTATGTTCAGTTAGCTACTCTTATTGATTGATTTTAAGCTTACTTTCCTTTTTAAGATTTCTTTTTATTGGGGAAAAATACTGCATGTTTATTTTTGGGCTCCTTTAATTGGGTGACCTTAGACAACAAGGTACCACTTACATGGAATATTCCAGGTCCTAAAGATACTAATTTTTCTCACTACAGTGTAGGCATTGTTAATATCTTAAAGTCAGAAATAAGGAAAATAGTATGTAAGTAGGGGGCTGATTTTCTATAAACTTTATAGAAAAGGAGTTGGGGACCCTGCTGGGAGAAGCTGCCCCTGAGCCAGCAATGCACCCGTATGCCAAAGGCAAGGAAGAGCATTCCAGGCCTGATAAGCAGACATTTGCCAGCAGGTCATGGGAAGTGACCCTACCCCTCTCCTCTGCACTGTGAGTGCAGATGTGTGTGAAATGCTGCGTCTAGCTCTGGGCTTTTACATGAGGAAGATATGGGTGTGTACTGGAGGAAGTCCAGTGCAGGGCCACAGCTCTGCCTGGAAGGACCGGTGCATCCAGCATGGGAAGAGATGCTGAGAGCTGGTGATGATCATGCTGGGAAAGAAAAGATCTGGCAGGATATGAACTGATGTCTGTGAATATCTGAGGAAGGGAGAGGAGAGAGCTGGACATTCCCCTGTACTACCCTCTGAGAGGGCAAGAGTCAATGATGACACACTAAAAACCAGAAAATGTAATCTGAAATTAGAAAGCAAAGGCGTGTTTTTTTCTGGTTTTGGTGTTCTGGGGTTTTGTTGTTGTTTTTGTTTTTTGTTGTTTTGGATTTTTTTGTGAGGCAGATTGAACACTGGGACTGACTGTGGCATTCTCATCTTTACACATAGAATTCAGCTGAGCACAGCTTTAGGCAACCTGCCCTAGTTGACCCTGCTCTGAGCACACAAGTAGGTTATCTCAAGGAGTTCCTTTCAGCATCTGTCATTCTGCATACACCAGCTCAGAGGTGGAGACTGTTTATTTAAAAGAATTATCTTCATTTGGTGTTCCCTACTTTTGATGCTTTATTTTAAAGCTACAGAAAGCAGCAAAAGAGCCCCTTTTCTCTTAGTCCTGAGACCATTACTGTTTGATGCACTGCTGCTGAGTCAGATTAACACCAAATTTTACACGCCAGACAGTGTAATCAAAGATCACAGATTGTTACAGCATCCTGCAAAAGGAAGGTTGAAAAGCTAGAAGCAAAGTATAAGCATGGTATCCTGAAAAAACAAAAAGTGCTTGAAAGATAGCTTAAACATTGTCAAGTATGGAAAGGTTGTGTTGACACGTACTATTAAGTTATGAGATACGGTTGTTTTGGGTTCTTTCAATAAAATTGGGTAATAAAGTTGGTTCTGATTAGTGTTGGTAAAACAAAAATGAAAAATTGTTTGTGGGGAAGTTTGTCATGAGCTAGTAACTGTGTCAGGCTTGCTCTCCATCACTTAAACAGCTCAGATAACACTGGTTGTTAAAAGGCAATGTGAAAACCCATTCATCTTGGTTACCATCAGATTGAAATGTCAGCATGTTATAGCCTTAGACCTCTTGACCTATGGAACTTTGTAATCAATTTGAGTTGTGAGATTATTAATTGTAAAATAGCCATAAAAAGAAACAATGATTCCCTAACAAATTATCTAGTATGATGATAATTTCTACACTGTATCTCCTTCCCCTTTTTATTTATTTATTTTTTTTTATTTCTCAGTTATAATGTCTTCTTTCTGTGAAAGGAAATAAAATTCTTGCAAACTTCTAGTAAAATGACAAGGAAAATGTTTTAAGAAAGAGGACAATGTAAAAGAAATTGTCCTAACAACAGATTACTCTTCCAGTGAGGAAGGACCAACCATAAAAAATTATCTCAGCATTAACTTTTTTCCATGGGCATTAGTAAGGTGTCTTAGTCTAGTAATTTCTTTCAGAATAATGAGAAAATCTCAAAACGGTTTTTGTTGCTTAAAAGAAGTTTTGTGGTTGGTAAAGGAGATATCATACAAATGGTTGTCATTTTAATGTTTAATTTACATTTTTTTTTTTTTGCTTAAAGAAGGCAAACAGCTTTCTAACCTTCAATGAGCACTGCAGAAAAGACATGAAGGAGACATTGATGAGACAGTCAATACACCTTAATATTAGGCTAGAAGTTGTGTGCTCAAGTAGGTAACTGTGCCTTGTCTCCAAGAGCTTTGGGTGAGTGTAATGTGAATGAAATCTGGCTGTCATACTGAGACATTTTTAATTTTCCAAAGCCACAAAACTTTTTGTGGAAGTTTTTTTTCTGAAGTCAGGTAAATGGTGGATTGACTAAAAGTCTAAAACTGAACTATGCTGAAGATCCGAATAAGCCTTAAGCCAGAACAACATTTCAAGTAATTTGATCTGTAATACATCTAGTAGCTCAAGGGCCCATAATGGCACTGCAAGTCTTTCTCCAGCACCTTAAGTATTGCAAAGGTGTGTGGTTGGCCAAGTCATCTGCTTTTGAAAGTCTGAGTACACTTTAAATATAAATGTTGTACATTTATGTAAAGGAGAGCAAGGAGTGTGTGGATAAAAATCAAAAGCAGCTTTGTGAGAGCATTACTGATTTGGAGATACATACAATGCATTCTGATTTTGCCCCAAATATTTCTTAAAAAAAAGTTTGCTAGGTCTATTTGATAGATGCTGCACACTCTTCAAAACAGGAACAGAAATATCTGGTCTCTGTTTTAAACAGCCTCCCAGGACGGTTTTGTTACATTGATGCAATGCTTTCATTCATTAGAGAAATGTTCACAAAAGATTTGGGTAGTAAAATCTAAGTGCTGATGAGGAATTGCACTTTTCAGATCTTTCTGCTCTCAAGATGCTACTAGTTAAACATATAGTTTACTTCTTTATTTTGTATTTGGCCAAGTGTGTCATAGTGTGCTGCACAGAGAAAAGCAAAGTAATGCATGCCTTACTTAAGAGAATTCTGTTTGTGTTGCATCAGAATTCTTTCCATGTTGTAGTATCATTTATAGTTAGCAACAAACTGTATAAAAGTTTCTTCCTGGCAGAGATTTTGTGGCCTACGAAGTGGTGGAACACAAACCACGTGCTTGGAGCCAGAACAGGAGGGTAGGCAAAGAATGCAGACTTGAAAAAATGTATCAGTTCCTGTTCTGCCGTATTTGTAGAACCCAGCACTGTCTCACTTTGCCCATCATAGCAGGTGTGTAATGGATACCCTGTCATTATGTTACTTAGGATTCTGAAACGAAAAGAATTTGTATCTTGGTTTAAAACAACTTGAAGGAGAACACTCTGGAATGACCTGCTTACTTTTATAGATTCAATCAAGCCCTTTCACCAATAAGTAATGAATACAAGCAGCTGTAAGTGAAAAGATAAGTTTACTGACAACGAGGACAGCAACGGTAAAGAAATAACAGCAAAAAGCCACCAGATGCAAAACTGCTAAACCTCGCAGACTCCACAGAACAGAGAGACCCAGAAAGCCGGGGAGAGCCCCCCAGGATGGCGCTTCACAGCCGAATGAGTGGTTCGAAGGACAAAGGGAAAGGTGGGGCCAGTCTTCCCCTACCATCCCCCTGCACTCTGCTTATCTCCATCTGGGGCTCAGGCTGGTGCTCTGCGGATCAAGGGCTGGAAAACTGAGGGAGGACTCCCCCTTTCTCTTGGCAGGAGCAGTCAAGGCAAGGTGGCTGGGCTGGGGCGACTCTGTAGTCTTCTCTCCCGGAGCGGGGACTGATGGATCTGGACCAGCTTGCTGGAGCGGGGCCAAGCCTCTCGGTTCGGCAGTACAGGCGTTACATGTGGAATTTGCCTTCATGGCAGCTAGAAACTGCCAACTGCAGACTCTTCAAA
>VYXF01009889.1:0-11957 GCA_013397295.1 Polioptila caerulea | reverse complement strand
CCACCATTTTGTCCCCTCATGTTTCCCGCCCTTTTCTCTCCTCACCTTTCCCAGCCATTTTGTCCACGCACTTTCCCCACCCTTTTGTGATAAACAAACATGATTCCTGCCAACTAAATTGTGACTATATCAACTTAATTGTAACTATATTAACAGAAAATAATTGTGACAAAACAATAAATGAAAAAGGAATTGGTGATACAAAACAGATGGGGCCTTTTTGCCGTGTTGGATGGTACATGAGAGGAGTAGGATGCAGGATGTAGTATCGAGATAAGCAAGATCTCAAAGAAAGACTTAACCTTGGGATGAGCCGGTTTGGGACACTTCCAGGTACTACCTGTAGGGATACCAAAAGGGCAGTGATGAAGAGAATAAGCCTGCCTCAAAAATAAGACCCTAAAAGTTAGAATATAAGAGGAGCATGCACAATGCAATATAGTGACGTAGATTTTAAGAATCAAAAATAGATTTACAGAAAATATTGATGAATATGTATTAGCATACAGTATAAGAGTGTGACTTTGGCTTATTTTGTTTTGTACATGAGGCAGGGTGAGAAACCCTCTCCACACCCTGGGCGGTTTTGCCTGGTTGGTTTTGCTTATGTTTTATACGAACCTTGTTTATACTCAGTCCATCACTGCCAAATTTTATTGTATATGCTTATAATATGCTTAATTGTATTCTTTTAGATAAAATTGCTACTCAATTAAAAATTGCTGCTAAATTCAATCTTGTTGTTTATTAAATTAGACAGATTGAACTCTACTAATGACACTTTGCTCCTCGTATTTCCTGCCCACAATTCTCACTATTCCTCCCCAAGTCTCTCTGGTAGCTTAAATATAAGGGCTTCCATATCGCTTCAAAAATTATGTACTAATAAATAGATCTACCTGCATGGTACAGTCATTATCAACTCTCTAATCAATGTAAATATATTTTTTATTTCTAAAGCGTAATTATATATTGCTAATGTATATAATGCATATTCATAATAGATATAATTTACATACCTAAGATAATATATACAATATATTATTTACGCATAGAATTTTCATATATTACATATCTTTCTAATATATAATTTAAATATATTCTTGACTTCTATAAATTATATATATAAGATAATTCAGGTTGTAGAACCAAATATAGTTCAGAAAGGTCTGTGGCTGGGCTTGGATCCTGCCACACCGACTCATCTCCGAGGATTTTAGACAGCCAGGTCCGAACACCCTGGATCCTTCTCTCTGGCCCACAATATTTCAGATTCTGTGACAGAAGCAGAGCCCACATGAGCCCCACCCCTGTGTCTGCACACAAGGGGCCATCCAAGGGCCAGGAAGACGAGCAGATGCCCCGGGGGGATGTGGCTGTGTCCAGGGATGTGAGCTTCTCTCACCTTTCTGCTGACAGATGTGAAATACAAAGCTGTGTTTTGTGTCAGGTCGATAAAGGCAACCTGTGTATTCGTAATTGCAAGCTAATAAACAGTTGAGGAGAGCAAAGAATGGAAGAAGGCCTTTGAACCAATCCTTTGTTCGCAATTAACTATTACAGGTTGTAAGTTGTTTTTGTAGTAAGAGTGTCTGAATTATAACTTTAAAATGCTGCTTTTTGATGAGAACTTTCAGGTTGTAATTAAGCCTTATAGATTTTTGTAATAAGAACCTTTGGAGTATAATTTTAGAATATTGCTTTGTATTAAGGAGTTTTAAAAGTTGAGCTTTAGAATGTATAAAAGGTTTAAAAAACAAAAACCTTATAAACCTTATAAATAGGCCCACAAAAGAAGGAAGTGGGCCTATCCCAAGTTCCTAACAAAAACAGTGAAAAACAGCTTGAGAAAGGAAGATGGACATCAACTTGCTGATTAATGGTTTGAATGGATTGAATGATTTGAATGGATTGAATCACAATAGAGTATAGAAATGTAAAGAAACTAAATATCACTGTCATCGATTTACGATCCTGAAGTATAGAATTGTGACGTAAAAATCTGGAAATAGAAACTGCTGAGAAAGCTTATGAATATACATATAAATATCAGCAAGCCTCTACAATCAGCGTGCAGGAGGAGAAAACTCCAGCCACTGTACCCAGCGCTGTTTTGTTCATACTTTACTACATTATTGATAAATTGAATTACTGCTTGAATATTGGCTGATTCGAGCTTCTCATTATTAACACAGATGAACTTGAAGTGAGTGCAGAGATCATGCAGAGCCATAAAGCAGCCTTTTCTGACTTGAATAACTCAAAAATATGTCCCAGCAGCTTCCCCAGGACTGGGATCTGGATCTCTCCACAGGCAGCACCTCTGTCCTCATTTTGACCAGCCTGGGAGAGGCAGGCAGAAGAGCAGGAGGGCTGAGGGAGGGCAGCTGAGCCATTTGGCAAGAGGCAGGAGGGACTGGCCACGACCCTGGGGTTATTCTAGACCTGCCCACACCATGCTCAGGGGCTGTGGGGATGGATCCCTACCGGGCAGGGCGATGGCAGAGTCAGCAGCCATGGAAACGCTGGGTTGTGCTTTGAGAAGGACCTTAGAAAGGAAAGCCAGGGCATCCTTTCCCCACCTCAGGATTCAGCAGGTGTTTGATTTTGTGTCCCTGGCAAGACTAATGTGACGGTCCCTCTCTGCTCAGCGGCACCAGTAGCACAGCACGCGGAGGGAGAATCCTGATCTTCGCTGCTCCCTTAGAGATTTCAGGATGAAGCTGGTCTGAGCTGCCAGGCAATGGATGGAGGNGGACCCTGGGGCCTGGGACTCACCCATGAACCTGAGGGCCGCCTCTCGCATGGAGGCCTGAGGGCTCAGCAGGTAGGGCTGGCTGTCCCACACGAACCGCTCCGCCCTGCTGCTGTCCTTGTCCAGCTGGAGAAAGCACAAGGGTGTGGGCATTTCTCAGAGGCCCCCAGCTGGCCAGAGCAGCCCCTCCTGCAGGTGCCCCCTGCCTCAGAGCCCTGCCTCATGCTGGGGCCATGGAGGGAACGCGGGCCTGGACGAGGCTCCAATTCTTGAGACAGGGGCAAGGCTGCAGCTCCACGCTTTGGGGAGACCCAGCTGCAGAGGTCACAGCCCCGGCACGGTGTGGTGGGCAGCCCTTGCCCAGCCTGGGGCTCGTCCTCACCAAGCACTCGCCCATCCTCCATGTCTGCTCTGTCTCTGCCAGCTGCTTCAGCTCTTTCCACTTGAACAGCTCAGCTATAGCCAGGACGGCTTCCTTGGAGGCCTGCGGGACAGAAGCTGAGGGATGGCACCAGGGCCTGTGCAAGGACATCTGGGCTTTGTTCCGGGGCTGACCATAGCCTCAGGAAACTGGGACATGCCCTCTCCAAAGGTCTCTTGGGGACAGCCCTGGTCAGCAGGAATTGAGGTGCAAAGCCCTGCAGGGACACTGCTGGGGACAGCTGGGAAGCCTTTGGGGACACATGTCCAGGCCTCGGTTGTGCCAGGCTGCTGCTGAGCCCTGCTGGAGCAGGCAGGGCAGGGGCTGGAAATGGTTGTGCCAGCTTGTCCTGGTTCCCAGGGGCTGCCCAGGGGAAACTCTGCCCACTGCCTGCAGCCCTCACTGTGATGCCCGGGACCCCCTGAGGGCGTCAGCCACTCCTCTCTGGGTCAGTGCTCAGCCTGGACATCGGTACCTTGGCCACGCTGGGGGCCTGGTCACTCATGTGAATGAGGAGGCAGACCAGGGCCTTCCACGCTTTTCTCTTCATGGCCTTCTTGTCCCTCCACACCGTTTTGCCCAGCAGGTCTCTGAAGAGGCGGATGGAGCGCTCCCGCACGCATTCCTCCTTCTGGTGGGAAGGAGGAAAGGTGGGCTTTGCACACAGCAGCTCCCTGGCTGTGGCCAGGAACGGCTGAGCTGAGGTGGCTGAGGCGAGGGGCGATGCTCCGGGCTCCCAGCCCAGAGCAGGCAGAAGCAGAGCTGGGCTGCAAGGCCCGGAATCCATCCCAGGAGAGCCCAGGGCAGCGGGCCCTGCTCCCAGGGCTGCTCACAGGGCTGGGCTGCAAAGCCCGGAATCCATCCCAGGAGAGCCCAGGGCAGCGGGCCCTGCTCCCAGAGCTGCTCACAGGGCTGGGCTGCAGGGCACCTGTCACTGCCCACGGCCTCTCTGTGGGGCTCAGGCTCCCTCGTGAGCCTTACCGCATCAAAGAGGCGCCAGAGATTCCGCACCACCTTCACAGCTATGGGGCTAGCCTCTGTCTTCTTCAGGTGCCCCAGCACATTTTGGAAGATGTCCATGACCATCATTGAATGGTCCCAAGACCATTCCCACCGGATTTTCATGAGCTCTCGGAGGAGGCGCTTTATTTTTCTTGCCTGTGTGAAAGACAGTTTGCATTCTGCGAGAATTTCTTTCCCTGCTTTGTCCCCAGGCACCCACCAGGTCACACCATGGCAGGCAGCGCATTTGGAGCAGTCACTCCCAGCCCAGGCTGAGCCACCACCTTCCCTGCGACCTCAGAGTCCAGGTGCCACATTCTGTCCCTGACAGCAGCCTGCTCACCGTCTCGGCTCGCTCCGACAGCGTCACCAGGGCCCTGAGCACCAGAGGGACCATTTCCATTCCTGAATACCTCAGAGATCTCAAGTCATTGTAGAATGGATCCAGTTCGACTTCATCCACATCATCAGAGACCAGCTTCTGGAAGGAAGCAGCAGGCAGCTGGCAGGGCTCCTCCAGCACAGCTCCTGCGTGCCACCGGCTGCTGAGGGCAAGGGCACGTGGGCTTCTCCTGATCACTCACAGCCAGGAACATGAGGCAGGACTTCTGCTGCTCAGTGAAGATGTCGTTAAGGCAGTCCTTGAGTAGGATGTGCAGCTCCTTCAAAACCTTCTCCAGAGTCTGGCGCACAGAGAACATCGCCTTCCACAGAGAGATTTTGCTGCCACAAGGCAGGGATCTGTCAGCATGGCCGCCTTGGCCACCAGAGCACAGCCTGGGGCAGCCCTGCAAGACTTGGGGTGCCCAGGGACCCCGCCTGGGCAGCAGGACACGAGTGGCAGGGTGTTCCCTGTGGGGCTGGGAGCAGTGAGCCAGCTCTGGGCTGCCTGGCCAGCTTTGGCTGCTGTGGGCCTGGGCTGGGAAGTGTGGTGGGATGGAGGGCCCTGCTCCCTTTGGGGATCCTGCAGTGTTCCTTGGGCCTGGTAGCCAGAGAGTCTTGGGGCCCCTGTCTCCACAAGCCCTCTGGCCGTCAGGGCCAGTACCTGAATATTGGTGCAAACTTCACAGCTGTGGCCACGACCTGTCCAGGCCACTTGTTCGCCACCAGGACAAGCAGTGTGCCTAAGCTGTGAGCGATTGCTGTGTTTTCCTCATCACAGTAGGCAAAGATGTGTCTCACCACCTTCGGCACCTGCAGGGAACACGGGTGAGGGTGGTGCTGCCACTGCAGTGCAGCTGTGTGCTGGGCTGCCCTGCCCATCCCTCTGTCAGGACTTCGAGGGCGCAGTTAACTCATCTCAAAGCACTGCCAAAGAAGGAAGTTCACGTAAGACAAGACACCACACCCACGTGCAGATGGCAAAAGGGAAGGCCTGAACAGGGGTCTGGAATTAGCACACCGGACAAAATGCCACTGTGCAGACTGTGGGAAAAGCACAGACAGCAACAACAGCAAGACACCACGCCTGGTGAGGCAGATCCGGGTAACCTGTCCGGACAAAAATTCCCACCCTGGCAAACTGTGGGAGAAAGAAGGAACTGATTACACAAAGGCCACCTCAAGTTGTGTCAACAGCACAGACGCTTCGTGGATACCCAGGATGGATACCCAGGACTCGGACAGATAAAAGTGGTACCTCAAGAACACTTGAGGGGATCCTCAGAACCAAGAAGATCAGAAGAGCCAGCAGGACACAACAGGGACTGTTGCCCTGTTGTGGTGGTGACTATCTATCTATGTAATCTGTGTGTGCGTGTGTATCTGTTTCTGTTTCTCATTCCCCCTCTATTTCTGTCTGCCATTTAATCCATACTATTGACCTTGGCATATGGTCTCATTTGCACCTTAACTTTGGCCGAGGCATCTTTTCATGACCGGATCCTGACATTATTTGGGTGTCAGAGGCAGGATCCTGACAGCCTGTCTGCTGCCTCGAGGTGGTATCAGGAGCCTCACACACCTGGCTTTGGCAGGGAGGGAGGCAGGAACCTGACAGGGCTGAAGGGCAGGGCAATCCATCCACAAGCCACTTACATCCATCAGCCACCACTCAGGGGATTTCATGGCCACCTCCAGAAACTCCATTGGCGCCTGCTTGTCCAGGCGGCTGGAGCGTCCCAGGATCTCGATGGCCACAAGGACGATGCCTGTCCTCTCAGCAGGCCTGAGGTGTCTCCCAAAGGCCTGTGGAAGGAAGGAAGGGATCGGAGGCCAGGCAGTGCCCTAAGGGTGCTGCCTGGCTGGGCAGTGTGAGCAGCCCTGGACAGAGGTGCTGAGCAGAGCTGGCGCCAGTGGCCACAGGAATGCTGGCAGCAGTGCCCACAGTCCCTGTGCAGGGGAGGATGAGGATGGCCCCAGGGCAGTGGGGAGGGCTGGGCTCTGGGGCATGGGGCACGGGCCCTACCAGGACCCAGTGCTCACTGGTGGCCAGCAGGGCTGGGGAGTTGCTGCTGCTCCTGCTGGGACACCACAACGTTCCCTGCTCAGGGACAGCGGGAACCCTCCTGCCAGGGCCAGCCCCGCTGGTTCTGCGCCCCTTTGCACACACAAATCCCCAGCTGATGCCACACGTGGCAGGTCCTGCAAGGGCGAGGGCTCCTTACCTGAACTCTCCAGGTGCTGGGCATATTCAGCAAGGAGATGATCTCAGATTTCCAGTATGCTGGGGGCTGGACACGACCCCCTGGCAGTGTGGCATCTAAAGGGAGTGGAAACGGACTCGTTGGTGTGACACAGCCTTCAAAAGAAGGAGGCCAGGAAGGCAAGCAGATGTATCTGGGGATGTGGCTGTGTGAGGGGATGCAGCCCACCAGAGTTCTCTGACCTTTCTGCTGACAGGCAAACGTGAAGAGAGAGCAGAGAGCATCCAGAGCCATAGAGCTTGTCTTTTCTGTCCTGAAGGACTTGAACAGGAGATGTCCCAGCAGCTTCCCAAGCACTGGGATCTGTACCTGCCCGCTGGCATCAACGCTGCCCTCTTTTTGACCAGCCTGGGGGAGGCAGGCAGAGGAGCAGAAGGGCTGGAGGTGGGCACGGGAGGCCTTGCAGGTATCTCAGAGCTGCGGCTGTACCCGGGCAAAGGGAAGCCTGGCTGGAGGGTGGCCGGTCCTTACCTGCACAGAGGAAGGGTTGGCCAGCAAACGGCTCAGCCTCCTGACCCTGCCCATGACCCTCTCCTGCACAGCCACCCTGTCAATGTAGTCCAGTAGTTCCTGGGGAGAGAGCAGCTGCAGGTGAGCCCCTCAAGCAGACACCCACTCCAGCAGCAGCGGCTCAGCCCCGCTCCTGAGACACACTTGCACCATCCCTCCAGGCTTCCCGTGCCCTCAAGCAAAGCCTGCAGGGAGCTCCTGCCCCTGGGGGCCCTGGCAGGCCTGGCACAAAGGCCCCAGGCAAAGCTGGTGGGCAGCAAGGCAGGCAGGGGCTGCTCTCTGCTCCACTGTGTTGCAGCAGAGCCTGGGCCAGCCCCTGCTCGCCCAGGGCCGCTGGGCACCCTCCCCTGCCTGCACGGCACTGCTGTCCTGGTTCTGGCTGCCACAGGGCTCCTTTGGCAGGGGCAGGACAAGACCGGACACATGCCCAGGCTCCTTCCTGTGCAGAGTCAGGAACAGCCCTCTGTCCCCCAGCTCTGCACAGGCCACACCTGCAAGATGTCCTGAAGGATCTGGCTGGAGGCAGGAGAGCTGAGCACCATCACCTCCAGCATGGTGTCCATGGCATGCAGGGTCTGCAAGGGTGACAGAGGGCAGTGGCCATGATTCTGCTGTCCCTCCCACCCGCAGAAGACTGATCTGAACTCCCAGTGAGAGGAGGGACCCAGGAACAGGCTTCGTGCTGGGGGCAGAGCAGCCACCATTGCTGGATGTGGCTGGAGTCTGGCAAGGGGTGAAGGGACAAGGGTGGGAAAGTGAAGCTGAGACCATGGCCTGCCCTGGAGCTTTGGTCCTGAGGCATCCTGGGGTGGCCAGGAGCAGCCCAGAGGGACTGGAGCCTCCTCCAGCTCACCCAGCACTTACCCGCAGAAAGAGGGATGCTTCCAGGCTCTGCATTTCCTGCTTTGGAGGAAGGAAAAAGATGCTGTCAAAGCACGCTCTTAGCAGTTTTCTCTTCTTCTCCAGCACTGTCCCCAGCGTGCTGTGAAGAGAGAGGGGCCCGGTTGGACACTGCGGCTAGGAGCAGTGCTTCAAGGTCTCCTGCAGCACTGGGGCAGGGCTGCCAGGAGGGATGGGCAGGTGGGCACGGGGTCTGCGTGCCCTTGGGCCAGTACCTCAGTCCGGCGAGGGCGAGCATGGCGAGCCGCCGCACCTGGGTGTGAATCTCGTACTTGGGCTCCAATTTCAGCAGCACCTGCAGAGCACGGCTGGGCTGGACTCCGGCAGCTGCCAGCACCCACTGCCACCAGAGCCTTGCCATACCCAAGTGCTGCCATCACGGGCTGCTGGGGGTCCTTGCTCCCCTCCCCAGAGCACCGCATGCCCGCTCACCTGGATCGTCTCTCCCAGCTTGTATCTGCTGCAGAAATCATTCAGGTCCTGGGAGAATCCATTGTCCTTGGCTGCTCTGCACAGGGTGCTGATGCTGTCGAGGAACATGAGCTTCAGGTCCTTGTCCTGGAGCTGGGGGACAAAGACAACGGGGCAGCGTGAAGCGAGGATACTCAGCCAGCAGGAGAAGATCCCTGGGCTGCAGTGCCCTGTGGGGGCAGCTACTCCGNGGCAGCTGCCAGCACCCACTGCCACCAGAGCCTTGCCATACCCAAGTGCTGCCCTCATGGGCTGCTGGGGGTCCTTGCTCCCCTCCCCAGAGCACCGCATGCCCGCTCACCTGGATCGTCTCTCCCAGCTTGTATCTGCTGCAGAAATCATTCAGGTCCTGGGAGAATCCATTGTCCTTGGCTGCTCTGCACAGGGTGCTGATGCTGTCGAGGAACATGAGCTTCAGGGCCTTGTGCTGGANCTTCAGGTCCTTGTCCTGGAGCTGGGGGACAAAGACAACGGGGCAGCGTGAAGCGAGGATACTCAGCCAGCAGGAGAAGATCCCTGGGCTGCAGTGCCCTGTGGGGGCAGCTACTCCGCAGAGCCAGCATCCCTGGCCAGGCACAGCCACGGTCCCAGGGGCCCTGGGTACCTGGTCAGGACTGCAGGCAAAGGCCTGGATGAAGTCCATGGCTTCCTGTCCATACTCAGCATCTAACAGTGGGGGAGAGAAAGGAGAGCTGCAGGGGATGCTGCAACAGGAGAGGGCAAAGGAAGGAGATCTGCCCTCTGCCCAGGCCAGGCCCGCTGCCCTGGCACAGCCTTCGCGTGTGGCTCCTGGCTGGAGGCTGCCCAGCAGAGGAGCCGCCCTGCTGGAGCACAGCATGGAGGGGCAATGCCCAGTGCCCCGGGCTGAGGAGTGTGCTGGCAGAGGGGCAGGACACGTCCAGCATCCCGCAGCACCGCTGCCCCTGGCTAGCCACTGACCCTCACTGCCCACAGCCCGAAGCAGGAGCCGGGGCCCTTCTGCTGACCCCCCTCCTGGGCAGAGCCTGTGCCAGGCTGGGGTCCTGGAGCAGCCCCGGCACTGCGGCCTCACTCCCACCCCTGCCATCCCCACTGCTTGTCTGCCATGAAAACCTGATCCCAGCGTGGGGACCCAGCCCCACAGGGCCCCCCACTCNACTGGGCTGCAGTGGCTCCGCCACGGTCACCTCGGAGGCCTCCGCCGCAGAACTGCTCTCCTGAGGAGCCGCCACCTCCTCCCAGGCCACCCTGGGCCGTCTTGGGGGTCTCTTCTCCATTCTAGGGAACAGAGAAAAAGGGATGAATACAGGCAAGGAGGGAGAACTGGTAAAGTAAATATCTCCCTGCTGCAGGGCTGGACGTGAGCTGTGCCCGCGGGCTTGTCACCAGCTACGTGCTCCCGTCGCCGTCCTGCCGGACACTGCAGGCTGGGGGCTGCTTCCATGCCAACAAAACCGGGGGGACATTGCCAGGGGCACGTGGTGGGTCACAGGGGGCCCTCTGTGACACCCCAGTTTCCCCCAGTATGGTGCTCCCACTGAAACATTCCAAACCTGGCGCTGCTCCCTCCTCCCACTCCCCTTCCATTTGCGGCGGGAGGGAGAAGAGAAGGGCAGGCAAAAAAATGAAAGGTGGCAGGTTGAGGTAAGAACCGTTTAGTAAAAGCAGCAATGAAGCAAAACAAGAACCCTGAGCCGCCAAATCAAATTATGACGAAGGAGACGCTGTGATGAGCGAGGTGGATGGACATGGAGACAGCGAGCAGGAGTGGAAACACAAGAGGAAAAGCCAGACCTGTCAGAGGGAAACGTGAGGGGACAAAAGGATGGGATCAAGAGGGGGAAAAGCAGTGGGAACTGTGAGAGCAAAAGGGTGTGAAACATGAGGGGGACGAGGGGAGAAAATGTGGGGTAAAAAATGGGAAGCGTGAGGAGAAAAAAGGCGGGAAACGTGAGGAGAAAAAAGGCGGGAAGCGTGAGGAGAAAAAAGGCGGGAAACGTGAGGAGAAAAAAGGTGGGAAATGTGAGGAGAAAAAAGGCGGGAAACGTGAGGAGAAAAAAGGCGGGAAACGTGAGGAGACAAAAAGGTGGGAAACGTGAGGAGACAAAAAGGAGGGAAACGTGAGGAGAAAAAAGGCGGGAAACATGAGGAGAAAAAAGGCGGGAAATGTGAGGCGACAAAAAGGCGGGAAACGTGAGGAGAAAAAAGGTGGGAAACATGAGGAGACAAAAAGGTGGGAAACATCAGCTGAGGAAAAGGTGGGAAACTTGAGAGGTAAAAGGGGCAGGAATTGTGAGCTGAGGAAAGGGTGGGAAAAGTGAGGGGTAAAACGGGCAGGAAACGTGAGGGGTCCAAATGGCAGGGAATGTGAGGGGACAGAATGATGGGAAATGGAAAGGCAAAAAGGGACAGGAAACTTGAGCAAAAAGGATGGGAAATGAGGGGGGTGAAATGATGCAAAACAGAAGGGGATAAAAGGTGGGAAATGTGAGAGAAAAGATGATGGGAAATGTGAAGGGACAAATGGCTGGAAATTGTGAGGGGGGAAATGTGAGGGGTGAAAAGGGCAGGAAACATGAGGTGGGAAAGGACAAGAAACATGAGGGGGAAAGGACGGGAATTGGGAGAAAAATGGGTGTGAAGCATCAGGGGGGAAATGGCAGGAAATATGAGGCCAAAATGATGGGAAATGTGAGGGAACAGAAGGGCGGGAAGTGCTGGGGGAAAGTGGTGGGAAACTGTGGTGGGGTGGTGCTGGCCAAGCGCCATTGCACCCACAAAAATAATTTACTCATTCACCTCTGCCATAGTTAAGCAGAGGAGATGGAAAGGAAACTTGTGGGGCTTTCTATCATGAGAGAACGGCTGCCAGAAAACACTTTAAAGGGCAAAACAGGCAAAAAATTTGATGGATTCAATTAAAAATTTGAATTGGTGGTTTAAATGGGTTAAAATATTTTGTGTAAATTTAAACCCCAGTTTTATCCTGTTCGATTTTATTTGGGGCATTTTTTCCAAGGGTCGGAGACACAAATGGGGCCTTTCTGGAAAAAAGAATATTCATTGTCCAGGGAGGTGTTATGGCAAATCTTGGGAAAAGTTTCTTGGGGAAAAATCTGGCAAGGAGACAATTCCACCCTCCTGGATAGAACATTCGGGGTCAGTTCTGCTCCTGCTTTGGTTTGTAGAGGTTTGTGTGATATAGAATTGAATATTATGTAAAAAATAATATAATATTTGAAAAATATTATGTGGAATATAAGCTACCACTATC
>VYXF01009888.1:177295-202111 GCA_013397295.1 Polioptila caerulea | reverse complement strand
CGGGCCAGGCCGCGCTGCGGGCGGGCGCTGTGTGCCCAGCCTGGTGGCCTGCTGTGACAGGGAAGGCTGCCAATGCCTCCTGCCTGCACTGCTGTGTCTCCTTTGGCACGGTCCCACAGGACACCCTCACCCCAAACTGCGGAGCTGGGGCAGCGCCTCTCAGAGCCCACAGGGGCTGGGCAAGGGCCATGGTGCCTCTAGGGCACCGAGGCTGCAGAGATCTCTGGGGGTCTGGGGCTTTGGGGGACCGTGTAGAGGCCCCTCATATCTATAAGGCCCCTTACAGCATATAAGGATCAGAACTAGGCTTGGGACCAGGATCCAGACCAGAACCAGACCAGGACCATAGTGGGGAACATGTGCAGCACCAGGACTGGGTCAACTGCTGGGACCAGGACCAGAGCCAGGACAGGACAACAGCTGGGACATCACAATCAGGACCATGTTGGGGACCAGGACCAACGTGGTGAACACATCCAGACCCAGGACTGGGAACAGGACCAGAACCAGACCCAGGAGAGGCGCTAGATCCAGACCAAGAATGTGGACCAGGCCCACTTGGAGAGACTTTCTGTGCTGAAAGAACATGGCACTGGTGATGTGCCACGTCTGAGGGTTGTGCAGCAGCTCAGTTTGCTGCAGGCAGGTGTTGATGTGCAGGACCACATCCCCCAGCTGCTGCTGCATGGGCTGGTGTGGCACCTGCTCCCAGGGAACATTCTCTGGCACCCAGCCCTGGACCTCCCTAGCACCAGGCATCCAGCCCTGGGCTCCCAGGCACCTCAAATCCCACAGCAGCCTCCCCTCCTGCAGCCCCTAACTAACTCTGAGCCCCTAACTAACAGCACATCACACCCCCTCAGCCCTGCCCCACAGAGAAAACGTCAAAGAGCATCAATCCCAGGCTGTGTACAGCACTTTTGAACAATGTGAAGTGGCAGTAATGTAGATTTTTTTGCCAAGTGCATGCTGATGCTCTCAAGCAGCCACCTGGGTTGAGGACTACAAAGAAATCAGCCCTAGATCTCAATGAAGTTTCTGATTTGGACACACACTGTTCAGCTCTGGCATCGTCTGAGAAAGTTCCTGGGGCTCAGGATATAGAGACTTTCAGAGCCAGCTGAGGGATGGAGAAAGCCTCACTTCTATTCAAGTTTCTCTGTAGATAATTTACCCTTTTGATGGGAGCTGCCCTCAAGAACAATTTTTAAATATCCTCGTTCCTCTGGTGTTCCCAGCAGTGCTCTGAAGGTGGCAGTGCATAACAAACACATTTCTCTGGTGTTTCACCAGACTCAGATTTCTGTGCTTCAGATTTGGATGTTTTGGTTAATGCAGTCTTTTTGGTTTTTTTTGGTTAATGTATGTCTGTATTTTCCCAGATGACTCTGGCAGTTTTCCTTCACAATTTTTCATTATATTAATGGACATGATAGCATTTTATCTTTTCAGTCTTACACACTTTCCCAGCCTATGTAGTTATCCTAATTTACTTCTTCCTAGCCTTGCCTTTTTTCATTTCTTGTACCTTCATTCTGGTTCATTTAGAAATAAATCACTTGGAACTCATGTAAATCCTCTATCTCTAGTGTGTGCTTTTTTTTTTTATGTTTCAACTTTCCAGGAAAAATGTTTTCTAGAACCCTGAATGAATTAAACAAACAACACATCATGTTCCATAAAAGGAACAAACTGGCTCAGCTGCTGATAGGGAACTGCTCATTTGTTTATTCAAGCTGATGCTTTAAAAGTAAGAGGAGATAGCTGGGGCTTTAGGGATGATGGAAAATTGGATTTCCCCTCTGTGGCTGCAGGTGGCCTGGCATGACTCAATGTTTTCACATTCACTTGCAGAAACTGAAGTGCATTACAGGACACTGTGACCATTTTGCATTGAAAACCAGGTATTTATTCCTGTCTGTCCTCCGTGTCTTTTTTAGCTAGAAATGCAGTTTCACACCTTGACACATCATAGAATTCTCTGGTTTGGAAATCTGAAACCATGGGGTATTTCTGCTTTCAGAGGCAAGAGTACCCATCCTGATTCTTGAAGTCAGTGGCTTCTGGAGCAAGTTATGTTTATAAACTATGTCTGACTGCCCCTCCTACACTCCCTTAAATAAACTTCTACCATTCCCACACCTCCAAAGTGACCACTGGTACCTGTGGAACAAACCATGAAATCCTTGTTCTTTGGGGCCCTGTTACAGCATTTACACAAATGTTTTGATGTTTAAAAGTCACTTGGAGCCAAACCACGAGAAACTGAGAAATCAGAAACAGCTGCAATGGGTCAGGAGAGGTTTTTCTTTGTTCAGGTGAATTGATTCTGTACTGAGAGCTTTTCTGTGAGTGCCCCAGTTGGGGTGGATAGGTCAGGCATGCAGATCACACTGGGCAGGCTATATTTACCCTGGCAGTGCCTCTGTCACCAGGCCATACATAGCCACTCTCATTCAGGGCAGGCAGCCTCAAACCAGTGCTGTGTGAAAGTGCTGAAGGATCCTGATCAAACCCATAATGCAAAGGTTTACAGAAATGCAGTAGAATGCTCTGTCTGTATCTGGAGTCCTCATAGCCATGGTAGGTGATTGTATTTTCTCTGTCTTTTAGAACAGAAAAGATTTGTGTTGTGAGTTTTGTCTGCAATATGGATTAAAAGCTTTTTCTCTGTTTTCTAATAATAGCAATGTAATTAAAAGTTCAGTGTTTATGTTTTGCCTCAAGGCATTATAGAATATACATACTTGTATACATATATATGTCTATTTTATGTTCTTGCCAGCACATAGTAATTTTGCATGAAAGGAATCCAAATTGACCTAGACCATACAAAAATGAGGAAAACAGACCAAGAAACAATATTACCCTGTTTATTAAAAAACAATGTGTCTCCATTGATTGGGAAAGAACTTTCCTGCTATTTCAAACTGCTGCTTTGGCATGCTGATCACAGGATTTTCTATATGAGTAAACATTAGTTTTTTAGATAGGGATAATTGCAAAATAATGACTGTGTTTTGTGATTACTGTACTCTCTCTCACGTGCTCTTTTGTTTCCCACAGCCATGGGTATCTTTTCTCTGCTTGCTCTACCATTGCTTCTCTTGGGGATCAGTGGAGTTATTTACATTTACCAGTCAGTCAGGTGGCTGCTGTCCAAGTCAGCAGTGCAGAACAAGGTAGTGGTGATCACAGATGCCATCTCTGGACTAGGCAAGGGTGAGTTGTCTCATTTCTTCTCCATGTCAGGGAACAGAAGCAGCCAGAGAGTGACCCTCTGGCTGATAAACGTGCACACATTGCCTTGGATGTATTCATAAGTGGCTGGATGAAGCAGAAGTTAACAGCTATATTTATTTATAAATCCTGTCATTTTTAACTGTCTATTTTTAGCCTCAGCCATGGGAACTGTTGGTAAACTAGTAGAAGCTGCAGAGCTTTGTATTTATTTAATTCAATAGAAGGAGAGGTTTTATAAGAACACTGAGGGCTATTTTTAGCATGCTGCTACTGTAAGATCTCATTGCACAGGCTGTCAGTGCTGGGGGGCTGCAGAAACTGGTGTCACCTTACTCTTTACATGTTCCTTTTCAGCATTTGGAGACTTCAGCAGCTCCTGATTCTGTGAGCAGCAATGCTCACCCTCTGTCCCTGTTTGCATCTCCTCCCCCTCCATCACCCTCATTACTCTTCTCCCCTTGGCATCCTCCAGCACTTCCAGCTGGGCTGCCTGGCTCTGTGACTTCAGAGGACAAGGAAGGCTGAGGCCTTGGAGTGGCAACCTCGAGCAGAGACTAGACAGAATTAAGAGAATAAAGTGGGTGTTTATTAAAGGCCTGCAGTAGATGCACCTTGGGCAGTCAAAGCCTCCCAGAGGCTGCACCCACGATGGATGATGGTCAGGAGTTTTTCAGACAGAGATAAATTTGGTCTATTTGCATGTCAGGGGTTAATTGTCCATTTACATCTTCAGGTGATGAAGCCATATTCCCCCAGTTTACTCCACCCCAACTCACTTTTGTTTGTACTTTTTGAGGCTGAGGGTGGATCTCAGGCCCAGAGGGATTGTTTTGTCTGACCAAAATGTGAAGGCAGTAACTAACACTCAGTATGGAGTTCAGATTTCTACACTAATGCAATGCAGGATCTGATACAAAAGCTAAAAACTGAAGGCATCAAGGGTGTACAGTAATTTGTTTTTTATGATATCTGGGTTTCTAGATAAAAAATCTCACTTGGAGCAGAACTGTCACCAGTGCTGAATTTGTTTGGCTGTGGCATCAAGAGAAAACTTGAAATCCTCCAAGAAGAAAGAGAATTTATTGAACATTTCTGCAGCTGTCTTTCTCCAGCACTGCATGGCCCCTGGGGAATATTTTCCTAACTTCAGTTTCCTTATTAACATTTCTACCTCTTTTATATTTTCTTTTTTTGTTTTGTTTTCTTCTTTTCTTTTGTTTTCTCCCTGTGGCTAGCTGTTACCTGTCTCTTGAGGCTAGAAAGGCAATTGTGTGTGTGTGGTGGCCCCCACTTCTCTCATGTAGATGAAAAATGAGGTAACTCAAAGCACTTCTATTTTATTATCCTAAATATACCTATGACCAGTATCCCATAAGTTGGCACCAAGATGTTATTTGCAGGCTTGGATGACTCCAAATAATGCAAAATTAACTTTCCCCTCAGGCATATGTGATGGCCATTCATTCAAAGCTTTAAAATACCAGCTGTGTGGCCAGCTGCTGTGGGTGTGGGCTCGAAGGAAACAGCCACATTCTTTTCCTACATGGACTGAAGGCGGCATTCATCAAAGTTAAAAAAGAGAAACAAATCCCTGATGATTGAAGATGTTTTCAGTGGTTTGTGGTTGTTATTGAAACTTAGTTCCTGTTTCTTCTGAGTGCTGTAACTCAGAAAAGCACAGGGAAGTTCTAGAGGAGAACATAATTGGTTTCCCTTTTTCACCTTTATTGCTGTTCATATAAAGCCTTTTTCTCTTTTTTTTTTTTTCCACAAGATTGCCTCAGCTGTTGTTTATAGAGGAAATACTGCTATAATTGTTCTGGCAAATACTGTTTGGGGCAATAAATTAAAAATCCTTCCATGCTGGGGAAAAAAAAGAAAATGGAAGGTGTTCATAAAATTACTGTTGTAAATAGTGAAAAAGATTGCTTAAATAAAAGCTTCCAGCTGCCCAGGTTTGCAAAACTAGAAGGGTGGATCCTTAGATACTTCCATACAGATATTAAGAGGCTAACATGAAAAAAGGAATTTTCTTAATTCCTTTTTTATTAAATCCCATTACTAAACAGTGGCATTGTGCTGTACCATTACATTAAATTTAATTTATTACTCATCTATGTACTTTCACAAGTCAATGCTTTCTCTTTTTTTCTCATACTATTTCAAAATGAATGAATTTTAAAGCATGGATTCAACACCCTTAGCAAAACCAGCACCCCATTTCAAGCAAAATAAACAAAACCAGTTTGCCACTATTGTAATTCTTTTTTAAATGTGTTTCTCTCCTAGAGTGTTCTCGTGTGTTTCATGCAGGAGGGGCAAGGCTTGTGTTGTGTGGCAGGACATGGGAGAAGTTGGAAGCCTTGTATGATGCCTTAATCAGTGTGACAGACCCCAGCACGGTGGGTATCCATGGCCTGGGAGAAACCTTGCTCAGGGACAGAATGGAATTTTACATCCAGGAAAACAATGTCCAAACGTGATTTGCTATCAGTGGTGCCTTTGGTCACCCAGGTGATGGCACCAAACACAGTCCAGAGAGACACAAACACCTCTGGAGGTCTTCAGAGCATGGTGCCAAAATCCTGCTCTCTTGAGCTAACCCTGTCAAGCAGCTGAGTGCTCCTGTGTTCTGAACAAGCCACCCAGCTCGAAACCCTCAGCAGAGGAATTTGCCTGATAATGTGGGTGAAAGGGATCCAAATGCTTTGTTTAATGTCAGGAAATGCCATCAGTTTTTCATATAATTAGTGTATTCAAGGAGTGGGAGATAGGTCTAAAGATCAAATTCATTTTGAGCTTCTCCACTATTTGGGGGAAATCTCAGGTAGAAGGGATTTGGAGTGAAAAAAGAACAGAGTTTTTTCCTCCTGGACACTGACAGTGGCCATGCAGGACTGCTCCTGCTCCAGCTCTTTTCCTGGAGGCTCATGGCAAAGCTTCCCTTCTGTGACCAACACACAGTTCACTCATTCCAGGGCACAGCTGTTCCTGAAGGCATCACATAAATATTGCAGCCACTGCTCATCAGACCTACAAATGTTTGCAGGTTTGGTTTTTTGGTTTTTGGGGTTTTTTTTTGTTTGTTTTGTTTTTTTTTTTCTTCAGTGGGCTTCATTCATCTGCACAAATAAGCACAAAAGTGATGTGTTCATGTTAGCCTGCACATGAACTGTTTCAGTTCAGCTTTTTGTTTGCAGGCACCTGCAGCAGCCTGCAGCTGCCAGAGGGATCCCACTAGCAGTGAATTCCTCCATGATGCCCATGGGCTATCTGTGCTTCCTGTTTTTGAGGACATTTCTCTGATCAGACAGACAGGATGGTGATGGATACTTAGATTCAGCTAGGGAAAAATACTAAGTATGACTAAGGGTTCTGCATTACACAAAGTTATACAGTAAGGGAGAAAATTCCAAGTTCATTCCTCTGTCCCACAGCTGATAAGTTCTGGTTTTGCAGAACTCATACAAATGTAAGTTCCATTTGTATAAGCTGTAGCAAAACAAACCCTTCCTACCTTCCATCTGTCCCCATGTGTGTGTAGCTCCTCTACCAAAGCTCTAAACCCCAGTCTCTTGTCAGCAAAGGGTTCTTCCCAGACAGACCATGGCTTGAACTGCTAGGAGTCACCCCTTGTGTCTATTTTCTGTTTCCATTGATTACAAGAGAGACAAAACTCCCCAGGAGCTGGTCCAGCTGACCCTTCCCATGGTGTTCTGCTTTGTCTGGAGCTGTCTATGAGTGCCCAGAATCAGAGAGTCACAGGATGGGTTGGGTTGGAAAGGATCTTAAAGAGCATCTTGGTCATTCCAACCCCTGCCATGGCAGGGACACCTCCCACTGTCCCAGGCTGCTCCAAGTCCTGTCCAGCCTGGCCTGGGACATTCCAGGGACCCAGGTACAGCCACAGCCACCCTGTGCCAGGGTGTCCCCACCCTCCCAGGGAAGGATTTCCCCCAATATCCCATCTGTCCCTGCCCTGTGGCAGTGGGAAGCCATTCCCTGTGTCCTGTCCCTCCATCCCTTTGTCCAAAGTCCATTTTTTGCTCTCTTGGAGCCCTTTTAGGCACTGGAAGGAACATTAAAGTCCCCTAGAGCCTTCTCCAGGCTGAACAACTCCAGCTCTCATTGCTGAATTATCTTCTTTCTAGGGTGAGTTAGTCTTAAAATCTTATTGAGAATGACAAAAACACTTTGAGTATCAAGGTAAATTCATTTACAAGACAAGGAAATAGAAATGGAAATGGAAATAGAAACAGAAACAGAAATAGCATTAATAGAAATAGAGGTAGAAATAGAAATGCAGTTTGTACATAACAAGTGCCACTGAAATGAGTCTTTTGTTCATCAGACATATGCACCCAAGCTGATTCTTCTGGATATCACAGACATCAGCTGCATCCGAGATGTAGCTAAGGAGATCCTGAACTGCTATGGCTGTGTGGATATACTGATCAACAATGCCAGCATGAAGGTGAAAGGAGCAGTGCAGAGCATCTCACTGGAACTTGATAAAAAGATTATGGATGCCAACTATTTTGGACCTATAACGTTAACCAAAGGTATTTTAATTTTTTTTTTCTATTTTGCTGTTGCCACTTAGAATATATTGACAGTTAAATGGGTTAATAATGCAACCAACTCTGCTTGTGGAATTCAGGTGAAGTCTAGAAGACAATTTCCAGCTATTGGATTTTGTGACAGTTTTGCTTGCAGTATTGAGACAATCTCCATTGAATTTTTGCTTTTTACACTTCACTGTCACCCCTTTTCACTAAATACACTCAGCTCCTTTACTTACGTGGCTCTTTCTTGTATTTCTCTTTTTGCAGCCATTCTTCCTAACATGATCTCAAGAAGAACTGGGCAAATTGTTCTGATTAACAGCATCCAAGGGAAAATAGGAATTCCATTTCGTGCAGCTTGTAAGTCATGCATTGCCAAAACATTCTAATGCCTAAATTGTGAGGAGTCCATGACACTCACCACAGGTTATTAAAAGTGCTAATTTGCATCCAAAATCAGTATTATTACAGTATTTAACTGATTTTTTTCAAGTTGGAACTCAATTAGAAATAGTTAAAATGCTGCCTTTGGAATGTAACTGCTGCCTAGGGGACTTGGGAATAGGATGATAGAAAATGTGACAGCAAATTTTAAATATAGATATAAATAAATATATATTGTATAGTTAAAATCTCTATCTGATCTATGCTTGTGCATATTGGTAGAAACCTTCATGAAGAATAGTGTGTAAATATAAAATATGAGTAGATAAGAGCTACTGGTTTGTGAGGCAATAATGTGTTTAGGTGTGGGAGTTTAAAAGGAGATGTAGGAATTGCTTTCTGCTTGGCTTGCCAGAAAATTTTCAAGGTCTTTCATCCAAAACTCCCAAGGAATTGAGGCTGTTCTGAATTATGATGGAAGGTGTTTGCATTAATAAAATACAAAAGTAGTGGACAGAAAATATAGGGGAGAGGTAAATAGACATTTGAAACTTGGGACAGATGTAAACAGACATTTTTAGCTTGACAGAAAGTCAGAGTGAGCAATGGACTCTGAATTAAAAAGTCTGCAAGACCTCAGAATTGTGACTTACAGTCCCCTGAAAGCAAATTACAGTGACATAAGCTGCAAGGAAAGCAGCAGAAAAAAATGAAACATGCCTTCATGTCTCTGTAAATTTATACATAAATCTGCACAGAGCCCACATCTCAAACATGCTGTACTGTTCTGGTCTCCCTTCCCAAAAGAAGTGTAAGAACTTCCAAAAAGGGCTCAAAAAGGAAACAACACATCCATGTGAGACCTGGAATACTTCCCATCTAGGACACAGACAATGTGCCAAGATCCATTGTGTGTGTGTAAAACAGATTTTGGCAGAAGAGCCAAGAGAGAGCTTTTACAATGCCCCTACCAAAATTTATTTGCATGAAATGAAGCTGCCAGAGGAAGGGCTGTCAAAATGAAGGCATGGAGAAGCTTCTCCCTATTCCCAGAGCCTGCCTGCCATTGCCTGGCTGTGCTCAGGTTGGTTTTCTCTGTAAACTGAGCCAAAGAAAGGTAACTGAGCACTTGGCAGCTCTGCTGCACTGAACACACAGATCTGTTTGTTGGTCAAGGTTCACATGCTGCCATTCATACTCTTCTCAGGAAATACTCTAAAAGCAGATTAAAAGTCTTGACATTCAGTTACTTTAGAATTCACTTTAGCATTAAAAGTGGCTCAGATTGCTGCTGCAGGGAAGTCCCAATCATTTTACAAAGCATGAGGAGCCCTGCATTCCAGCAGAGGACATGTATTTTATGGCTGTGTTACAAACTGCAGGAGCAGAAGGTGTGAGGACTCATCTCTGGGACAGTTCCATGCACCAAAGACATTTCTGAGCTGGAGAGAGAACAGAATTGTCATTTCCTGACCCAGGATGTGCCATTTCTGACTGGGGGATGCAGACATGTGCTGTTTGACATGCCCAAGAGACTGCATGCACAATTGTCCTGTACAGATAATTTCTTATAGCTTGTTTTCACTATGTCACATGATAATGTCACTGGGTGAAAGAATCCTTTTGCATTTTGGTTAATCAGTCCATGCTCATTTTCCCAAACATTGGTGCTTTATCATACACCTTCTTCCATGCAATCATATATCCAAACATGCTTTTGTGTGCTTTTTACTTTTAGATGCTGCTTCCAAGCATGCTGCTGTAGGCTTTTTTGATTGTCTTAGAGCTGAAATGGAAGAATTTGATATTTCTGTCAGCACTGTGAGTCCAACCTTCATCTGTTCCTACCATCGCCAGCCAGCACCAGGCAACTGGGAGGCATCCATTTGGAAATGTAAGTTTGGGTGGCTGAAGATGAGGCACACAAAGCAGGAGGGAGGATTTTCCAAGGTGAAAGAAAAGGAAAAAATAATGGAAATTACAGAAAGAATGAACACGCATGAGGACAAAAGAAAGGAGATATTGGAGAGGGAATATTGGCCTGGTGAAAAGAGAAGGAATGTGGAATGAGACAACATTGTGTGAGAAAATAAATACACCAGGAATGGAGGGGGAGCAGAGCAGGAAAGGTCCAAAGGGGCAGCTCCACTGCACCCAGGTTGCTCCTTCCCTCAGGGACTGCAAGGATTTTACCTCAATTATAAAAAGATCTTGGCCACATACTGCTGAGGAGAATGGGGTGGGGAGGGGATTGAAAGTGCAGAAATTAAACTGATTGGACTGATTCCCTGGCTGTGTGTCTTCCAACACCATTCCCTCAGAGTATCTGCCTGCCTGTCTGTCTGTCTGTCTGCCTGCAGCTCTCACTCCTCTCTCATTTTCAGTCTTTTTCAGGAAGGTGTCCTACGGTGTGCACCCCGTGGAGGTGGCAGAGGAGGTCCTTGCCACAGTGAGCAGGAAGAAGCAGGAGGTGCTCATGGCCAACCCCATCCCCAGAGCAGCAGTTTACATCCGAACCTTCTTCCCTGAGCTGTTTTTTGCCATTGTTGCCTCAGGGATTAGGGAAAAGCTGAAGACAGAAGAGGAAAATTGATTTTTTTCAGTTATTTTTCCTTGCTTTTGACCTGGGGAAAAAAACAAAAAAGGTTTCTGTTTTGAATGTCAGTGATTTGTGCTGTTTGCTGATAATAATGCCACTATCATTGACGCACACATTCATCTATAAAGCTTCTGCTCTTCTGGGTTTAGGGGTATGACTGTGTGCCACTGGAACCAAAGTGCTCTGGCTGCTACAAATCCCATTGCTCAGAGAACTTCCAGCTCACTTACATACCTCACTCATGGGTAGAATCACCAAACATGGAGGAATTCTGAGGGCAAAGGAATGTTTGTCACCTTGCAGGGACATGAACCTTTTGCTGGATCTCTGATTGAATTGCTCTGGCTTCAAGAATCCTGACTCAGGGAGGGGTTCAGCACTGGGATGAAGGGGTCACTTCCTCCATCTATTTTCTGTTGTAGCTCTGGGGTTTCATTGTAGTGTGAGTAACTGTGCCTTCACTGGCAAGTCAAACAATCAAAATTTTCAGTCAAACACGAAATCAACAATCAAACAGTTCAAAATTTCCTTGGTCTTCAGCAGAACTCTGCTCCTTCCAACCAATGACCTCAGTTTTTGCTGTGATCTCACTTTTCTTTTTTCTGTACCTCAGCAGCAGCCAAGTCCTCCACATTTCCATAAGAGCAAGATGCAGAATAAGCATAATTTCATCAGAAAAGGATCAGTGACCACAGGACATCCCAGCTGAACATGAATCGACTTTGTTTGTGGTTCCCCCATCCCTGGAATTGTTCATGGCCACATTGGATGGGGCTTGGAGCACCCTGGGACAGTGGAAGGTGTCCCTGCCCATGGGAGGGGGTTGGAATGACATAGATGCTCTTTAAGGTCCTTTCCACCCCAAACCATTCTGTGATTTCTATGATTACTGTCCTTCTTTGTTGTAAAAACATGTTAAAATGAGCTGAATCATCCTTCTGCTCCATTTTGCACGTTCTAGAAATCAGCAGAAATTCTTCACCCAATTTCACATCAAAACAGTGAGCAAGCAGTTCAAGGAGCCAGTGGAAGGCAGTGAAAGAGGTAAAATAACACCTGAATCCTATCAAGAAAGTTCTAAAAACCAGATGTCTTTTTATCTGGAAAGCAGAAGAAAATTGTGGCCTAATGATTTTCAAATTCCTGACGTGTCCTGCAGAGAAGGTAGGACTGAACTGTTCTCCATTTCTGCTGGAGTAGGACAATGTGCTAAAATTACTGCAAAGGAGATTTACAGGGACAACATTTTCTGCTAAGAATAGTTAAGCACAAAGGATAAATTGCCACAGAAATTTTCAAATGCCTGTCTTTGGAAGCTTTAAAGAAGAGATTAATGAAACATCTGTAAAAAAGCAATGTAGCTTTAGTTTATCCTGCCTAGAAGAAAAGAAGGATTAGATGACCTTTTAAATGGGTCACACTTTTCTCTAATTCAGTGGCTTTTTCCCATCTTGAAGATGAGGGTTCTGCACTGGTATTTCAGATGCAATATTTTTTTTCCCCCTGGGGAAATCTATTATTTAATCAGAAGTTTTCTGTTTCATTGTTGATTTCTGTTTTGCTGTCTCACCTGTGGATATATGTTACACATAAAAATAATATGATAAGAAATATTAAGATGAGTTCAGGATGACAGGAATACATCCTAGAGGTGATTATTTCTCTCATTAACTTCCAGTGGTAGCCAGGACTGCTGTAGATCTGTGTACTGGTGCCACAGGTATCTTAAATTCACTGAGATGTCATCAAAATTGATTGGATCTAATGAATCAGAATAAAAATGCTGCTGGTGTTTTTCCTCTGCTTTCAAATAATTTGGTTCCAGGACTTACTGAGTGTCAAAATAAGGGCCAGAATATGAAATTGTGGCTTACAAATAGGGATAAGAAATCTTACATTTCATCAGGTGAATTTATTTACCAGATTTCCAGCAGAAGATGTGCAGCTTCTTGAATGGTTAGCATGAGAAAAACAGACTTCCTTGAAACATCCACGGAAATATAATTTCTTTATTAAGAAAAATAAATAATGCTACACATTGATACATTTTATTGATGAACACTGTTTTGTTTGGATCTAGTATTATCATTTTACAGAATGTTTGGGGATCTGGTTGAGCTTTACAGGACTGAAATCGTGGCCAGGTGACGCAGACTTCTCAACGCGTGTGCGGGGTCATCTGTGGGGTTTTGGAAAGAGTTCACATACACATTGCAGACTTTCTCTGGAGCTGTGTGCTCAGGAAACTTGTATTGAATCCTAAAGCTCCTTTCCAGCTTTTTTCTTTTGTGCTTGAATTCCAGGATGGTTTTTGTGTATTTGTTAATAGTGGTGACAGCTGCAGCCATACAGCAAGCGAAGGAAGTCCATGCAAGGCTATGAACAAAACACCAAAGATGAGCAGAAATTAGCAGGGCATTTTCATATTCAAGTCCTTCAGTTTTATTTTTGAAAACACTGCTTATGTGTGATTGTGTTGGTGTGTATTAGGGAAAGATGAACAGGCTTGGTGAGGAAGAAATACTCTGGTTAATGACCATTTGCAGACCTGTCTTATAGAATTGTCCTCTACATATTTGTTGTAATATCTACATTTAATATACCTGTTTCTACATTTAATATACCTGTTCCTATATTTAACATACCTGTTTCTACATTTAATATACCTCTTTAATGAAACCCTACTTCCAATTTCTCTATTTAAGCTCCATTTAAGCTTTACTTCTCTATTAAGCTTAGGGTTTAATATCAGAAAGGGGTTTTATAAAAAAATGAGGAATGCATAAAAAGTTAAAAGGTGGAGTTATTAAGAGTATAAATCTCACAGGGGACACTGAGTAAAATGTGAGTTACCCAGAAGTGCTAAAAAAAACCAGAGAAGGCACAATTAAATAGCTGGGTAAAGCAGGTTCAGGGAATTGAAATGCATTCCTGAGAAAATGCATGGCAGGGGTAAACAGAGAGAAGGATGTCAACTCTGAAATGCTAAAAGTAAACCTCTAAGGAGACAGAACTAAAAAAAAAAATATATATTAAAATATAATTTGTGAAAAATGATGAGAATGCTGAACCTGGGGTTGATGTGTGTGGAGAAGAACCTCTGCTTCTTGCAGGGCAGTTGGACCTCTCTGTACTGTGTGAGGGATGGCAAATCCAGACCTTGCAAACTTGGACATTCTGGGCAATCATTTCAGACAACTGATTCACAGGAACGACACCTGGTTACTGAACTGCATCCTCAGATGTGAAATAAGGTAAAGCCATTGCTCCTAAATTAGGTGTAATTCCTTGAACGTGGGGTGAAGTGACTGAAATGGAATGGAAGAACCAAATATAAACCAGTTAGTACCCGTAGGACCAGCCATAATCCCAAGTGTGAGGTCTCCAGTCTTCAGGACCAAGATTTACAGTCATTTGAAACACAGTGGTGTACATCATGTGAGCAACCATGCCCAGAAGACCTAAAAAATACAACATCATAATAACATTAGAAAATGCAAATTGAGGAACATTCTTCTTCCTAGTTGTCCCTTGAACTCCTGAGGAATATTTTATGAAGTATCTGAATTCTACAAGGCGCTCAAAAATACTGGACATTATCATGTAAGTGTATTTAGTGTGGTCTGCCTTTGCCACTCATACACTTGGTTCTCATCCTCTGAAAACTTCTCAGGAGTGAAATCCTGAGTTTTGACAGGAAGGTGTTGCTCAGCTGCATTGCACAGGACACATTCCCCACAGTTTCCTGTCACTGAGTGAGATTTTCAAAGCCATGCAGGTTTGTGCCCTCTCCCACTGCTGTAAGTGCAGCCAGATTTATCAGTTATGAGGTGAAGGAAAAAGTGGACAAACGCTAGAAAGTGCTGTAAAAATTAGCTGCAAAGAGAAAGGAATTATCTGCTCAGTTTCTTCCCCATTATCATGATCAGATGTTTAATGAACTTCATTTATTGACCCCAAAAAAGAGATTGATGACGGAACTAAATATGGGATTTTGTTTGAGAGGAAAAAGTATAACAAAAAAATCTTTAATTCATAAGAAAAGGCACAAATGCATGAATATTAAATCCAGAAACATTAGGATCAGGATAAAAGCTGAACATTTTGACAATGAAATGCAACCTTGAGATTAATTTTTTTGCCATCTGCCAGCTTTCTGGCTTGAAATTAAATGTCATAAAAAATATGCTATCACCAAGTAAAAATCACTTTGAACAGTCCTGAACATATGAAGCAGATTGGCATGTGCTCCACGAGAAATTTTAGTAAATAAATGATTTGAAATTGCTTTACTGCAACATTCCTCAGTAAGAATTCTGTTACAGAGATTGAATCTTTCAAGTGTCTTAAGAAATCTCTGGTCCAACCTCCTCGTGCTCAACAGGTCATAAACAGAAAATTCAGACCAGATTCCTTAGACTGGAGTAGGGGAAGTTCTTCCAAACTGAATTTGCCTAAAACCCTAAGATTAAATAGCACTGGGTTATGAAACAATGTGGAGAAAATGGAAGAAAATTTTCATGACAATTCTCAATTAGCAACTACCCAAGTACATTCTACTCCCTCTTAAAAGTGTTATTTGAGTTTGGCTAGTGCTAATTTTATACTTAGCATGTTGGAAATAAAAATATCAAGTTACTTTTTATCTTTGGCAATCAACCTGACAATTAAATGAAAAATTATTAAAACGGTTAAGTTAAAGATAGCAAAAGCCACAAATATAAAATTCAAAATAGACCACATAAAGAAATAATTAATTGCAAATTTTATTTTCCCATGAAACTTTGCTTCACTTTGTGTTGCTAGCATCTCAGTAGTGAGACAGTTTTGAAGCTTGGACAGGGTTTTTAATTTTCAGCTGGAAGGCTGTTCTGGGTGTAATTAATGGAGATAATTAACTGTACCTGCTAGCACGGTGACCACTGCAGAGAAGGCATTGATCTTCAGCCCATCAATGACAGAGCTGTAGTAGCACATTTCCACTGACATCAGAATATTCCCAGTCAGGAGCAGAACGACGTAGAGAAGCTCTGCTACAATTGACAGCCACAAAACCCCTGGGAAACAAATCAACAGCAGGGATATCACCAGCAATCCTTTTGTGCTTGTTTGTTCTTTCACCATTTCCATCCTCACTTGTGTTGTTCACACAGAGTTGAACAGAAGCACAAAGGATGCTGTGAGGATGAGAATAACTGTGATGAGAAGGCTTCAGTGTGCATTGGACACCCAAAATTGTAATTCTTGGAAAAGCTGTTGCATGTTCCTGAAGAAGCTTACAGTGCAAGGTGGGACAGTGTGGTTTTATCCTCAGTAGTTACCCTAAAATCCCCATGAGCCAAAGTTAATATAAAAGGAACCAAAGTTAACATAAAAAGAGCTGTTGATGTCACAGTTCTGAGTGCAGAGGGGAGCACAGCTGAAAACCCACGGGCCATGCACACACCTGCACTGCCTGTGGGTTGATCATTCAATAAAATCTTCCCCACAGCTTTAACTTCCAGCCAAACAGGACCTTGATTTTTTGGGACAGAGATGCCTTCGAGCCCAGACAGCCTCCAGGTTTTGCTGAGATTCACGTCTCTAGTTGTCTGCTAATTCCTCTCTTTTTGGAGATCTGATAATTACATCTTATGCAAGAAGTTAATCCTCCCATTGAAGTCTCTCAGCCTGCTGTTTGACCTGCAGTGTGCTAAAGGAGCACGAGGCCTTCTTGAGTCCAAATTTGCTGTAGCAAGATCTGGCAAATGATCTTCCCCAAACTTTTTAAAAAACAAATGTGTCCTGAGACACCTGGCTGGAGATTCAAGCAGTGATTTCACATGAAGGCACCCACAACCAATGGCAACTTAAACATTGAAACACTGCTGAGACACATCCTTGATTACCAGACACCACCTAGGGCAGGAGACAACGTTTGTGTGGGATATAACCCCAAATTCTGTGTTTGACAATGTCTGTGGGACTTTAGACATTAAATTCTTGGGCCAGGCTATGTGTGGGTGTTCTTGGACGTGGTTTGTTTCTCCAGAAAATTTGTCCTGGTAAAAAAATTGTGATTTTCATCAGGAACTCCAGATGTTGCGTTGCCCAACAGCTCTGGCTGCTCCAGCTGTGAGAGTTTGCATCTGAACATTTGTGGCCAGAGAGCCTTTGTGAGAAATGCTCTGAGCAATGGTGTGTGAGACCCAGGGAGAGAAACTCGGGGAGCCTGAGCCTGGTGCACCCTGAGTTTGGGTCATGGAGCACCCACAGGCATGTGCAGAGCACAGACCTGTTCTGTGCAGGGCAGAGCTGATTCCACACAGCATTTCACTGCCCAGGCAGAGATTTCTGGGTTTTAGGTACCTAGATGCTTCTTAGCACCTAAAGTCACAGTGTCTGTGGCATTTGCTGGTGCTGTTCAGAGTTAGTTTCAGCTCTGTGTCCACCAGTTTTCCTCGTGAGGAGCTCTCAAGGCAGGGCCCAGAAAATACCCCTCATCTCTGAGTGACTACACCCACATCTCATTTATTTATTTTTTTTCCCTCATGCTACTAAGTTCTATTATGCTGTGAAGGCACTGTGACAAGCTGCAGCAGGTAGAAGGAAGATTTGCCTTCAGAGACTGACTATTCCTCCTTCTCCAGGGCTCTGAAATTGCATATCCAGAGAAATACCCCAGTCCCTGTACGCTGCAAAGGATGAATTTTGGGGTTTTTTGCTGCATCAGTCACTTGTCCCACCAAGGGATTGCTCTGATCAGATCAGTGATGTTTTCATAGTGGGGATCAGGCAAGAGGAAGGCACCTGGCAGCACCTGCAGGAGAGTTCCATAGGAAGAGGAATCCTTTGAAAGAAGAGAATGGAAAAGTCTCCTCACAGCTGTGAGCAAGGCACAGGGAGGGATTTTCAGATTGCACCAAGGCTGGTTTGGTGCACAGCTCATGTCCCTCAGTCCCCTCAGCACACAAACCTCAGGGTGGATGTTCACACACTGCACAGAGCTCCTGGCTGCAAATGTGGAGCTATGAGGAGGGAGAGGGCAGAAATAGATGAATTCTGACTTCCAGTCCCCATATTCAAATTTCAATAGCCATTCATATTCAAGTGGGTTGTCTTCAGATTTTGTAAGTCATTTGACCTTCATTTTGAAGTTGGAAAACTACATAAAGGACAAAAAAAACTCTTGGGGGTGAAAGTAAGCATTTTTTAAATGAATTAATTCAATTTAAAGCAGAATACTTATATTGGTAAGTGTGATCAGGAAAGTTTTGGCTACAGACAAAAAATTTGCATATCTACCTCGATCAGAAGCTGGAGTCAGACTGATGAAGCTTCTACACTTCTCACCTAAAAAAATAAATTAAATTCAGGATTATTTTGTATTCTGTAATTATCCAAAGAAATAGAGAGAAGGAAATGCAAAATCTATCATATAAGCAGAGAGTGAGAAGATCAGGAGAAGTTTTTAATGTACAGAGACCCTGGTACATCAACTTTCTCCTGGGGTTTAACCACAGAGTCCTCACAGATTATTTCAAGGTAGAACCAGAGCCTGGAAGACTTAGAGCAAGGCTGTGAATTGATTTCCATGAGGTGGTGAAAAAAAGCCAGGAGAGGAAAATTCCTGTGCAAAACTGGCAGGCTGGATGCAATCCTGCTGTCAGGGCAGAGCTGCTCTCCTTCCAGCAGCAAGGCTGCTGCTCACACAAATTCCCTCTAAGCTTCATTCCAATTTCTTCCTGTAAGCTTTGATTTTCAAACCCATGTGACCCCCTGACCCCCACACAGATGCTGTGAACAAAGCTCTCAGAATTAATTCTGCTCTGATCTGAACATGCTGGGTGTTTTTTTCCAGCTCCTGACTGCTCCATGTTGGAAAACATGAGTTTCCACACATGAGCTTCCATGGCAGATGCTCAAATTACACAACCCATGGATGAAAGGTGTCTTCTGGACACATAGTTTGCTCTGATCTTTGACTTTTACCCCTTAGAACTGCATAACTTACAAGAACTTCTGGTAGAACTGGACCTTTGGGACAGGTGACTGTGAAAATATTTGATTTTTATAGCATAGGTGACAGCTGCTTTGATTTCTCTGAAGTTCTGTTCTACCTGTTGCTTGTAAACTGATCAGGACAATAAAGGGAAAAACTTAATGTTGATCTGGTTTTACAATAAATGCCTCAATTCTTGAACCAGCAATTCCCTTATAGAAACATTCAAAATTAACTAGAAAGTTTCTGTAATGGCAAGCTAATTTCATTCTGATAATATTTACATATGCAGAGTGAGACCCAATTAAATGCCACCACTTATGGCTAGTAAGTCTCCATATCATTTTTTAGCAGGATGAAAATAATCCTCTTCTGCTTTGATTTCTGCAAGGTGAGATCACAGTAAGAAAGCAGAAATGCTTGTGCTCAAGAGCAAGTCCAGGAACTAATTTAGATCCCACAGACATATTAGTGCAAATGATTAAAAAATACTAATTAAAAAATCAGTTTGCATTTTTCATGTTGCTACAGGGGATCAGAAGCAATCATTTAAAGCAAGTATGTTCATTTTGGTCTAACAGAATAAAAACACTGGGAAAATGAAATGCTTTCCTGTTAAAGTCATTTCACTGCTGTTATGGTGAGGAGAATAAAAACCAAATAATCTCCATCTTCATCAATCAAAGCCATAACCTGTCAGGCCAATGTTCTTTGCAGAATTTATTAGGAATTTTTTAGAGATTGGGTAGACTCTAAGGTTCCCTTTGCCAGAGAACAGCAACTTTTCCAGGATACAAACCCCACAAAACACACAGGGAACAGCGAGGCAGAGGGGTCGGGGACACCAAACAATCAGGAAGAACTGTGGTTTCTCCAAAAAGCAAATCTCCGTGGCTTTACTCACCTTCCTCATTTATCATTTCTTCACAGGAATACCAGATGCCAGCATGAAACTTCTTCTCCACGAACTTGTCATCTCCAGTCTCCCAGATGTACTGCACAGCCTGGCTGCTGTTGCCCTCGGGGCTGTTGAAGCGGATGCAGAGATCCCCTTTGCTGTCTCCTTTGCAGAAAGGTTTGGCAACTTTCCTCGTCCCTTCACACCAATAGCTGCTGCTGAAGGCTGTGATGGAGAAAACTAAAGAGAGGAAACTCAGGGAAAATGCTGCTGAGGCTCTGTGCCGCCTGTCTGCCTCCGGGATGGAGGCTGGCATGGTCCAGAGCTGCACCAGCAATTGTTCTGGAAACTCCTTTTTGCAAATGTGTCTCTGCCTGATGAGACACCTGCCTGCATTCACTGCCCCACTCTTCATCCCTCTCAGAAAATTGTGCTAGCTTAGGAGTTTAAGACAGAGAGCAGAGATCTGGGCATGACCAGAAATCATGTGGCAGGGGAGATTAAGAATAAAGGACAGTGTTGCTTGGCAGCAATGTATTGTGAAAGGAACATGAGGAAGTGTGACAATAAATGATAATTTGCCCCAGGAATCATACACAGAGGACACAGAAGCATTGGAAGGACCCCAGTGTGCAAGCACTGAAGTTTTAGTTATACAAACAAAACATGCCTGTTTACCTTGGTTGGAGGGGGAGTCAGACTGATGGAATCTCGATTTCTTAGCTAAGGAATAAACAAAATCTCACTGTTCCAAATGCTCCTGTAACACTGAACTCTGCTTAAATTGAATACAGTTGAGACTCCTACTATAAAAAATCTCATAAGGAGCTAAATCTGGTTGGTCAGCTACAGCATTTCACAGCATGCAGCACTAGAAAGGTGACTGCCTGTGTTCAGAGTTCCTCCTGTGACAAATAAAAGTCATGAATTACCTGACTTTGCTCTTGCTGGTTTCCTGGGCAATGCCCAGTCTGCCTCCATGAACACATAACACAAGTTTTGCCCAAGCCAGGTGAAACATCAGAGAAAGTGCTGAATTATGCATCTTCTCACTCTGTGAAATTGCATTTCTTTTGCCTTCATCTAGGAAACGTTTCCCACCTTGACATGTTCTATATATTGTTCTTTTCTGCCTGTTTGGTGATGCAAGTAAATCATGCAAAGAACCAAAAGGAGCTGGGGTGTTTGTAATTCATTTTACAGCATTGCTCCCTTTTACAGCTGTAAACTCAAAACATGCCCTGGGGGAGAATGGTTCCACAGGACACACCCTGAAGTCACATATGTATCTTCTAATGAAAAGAATTTGGATTTTCAAGACCAATCTCTACCCAAAGATGCCAGAGCTGGAGAAGCAGATGAGCCCCAGCAGGAAACTCAGAGATAACAGGAAAAATGCCCGGTTTAGGTTGTTGTGAAAAGCTCAGCTTACAGAACTGGCCAGCAACAGAGTGCAAGACCGAGCAGGTCTGCTCTACAAAGGCAGAGCAAATCTCAAAACCCAAAACCCAGGTGTAGCTTGAGCCAGGACTTATTTTTCCTACATCTTTTCACAAGGGTGTAGCACTTGTGAGAACAGGAGTGGGAGCAAGTGTGAGAGCAGGAGGGGCAGGGGGAGCAAGGGAGGGAAATCCTTCTCAGGATTAAACACTTATCTGTGTTTCTGTTCCTGAGAGTAATCTGCATGTGGCTGTAATTAAATATATTTTGAAACCATTGATGCCCTCTGGATGACAACTGCAGCCTGAGATGTTTCACAGAGGCAGCTTTTTGCTCATGCCCAAGCAATGCTGGTACCACAACTTTCAAATCAATTTTTTTTGTGCAAGAATTCTCTGTTTAATAGATGTGGATTTGCATGAGTATTATCAGTTAGCTCTCTCTAAACTGTGAAAAAGAAAGAAAATAAGAGAGGAGTAAATCGATTTGCTGGGCCTTCCTTCAAGTGAAGTGTTACATGCAGTGATTTTTGCTGGAATAAAGTTGAGAGTTGTGTAAACTGAATATATGCAGGGAACACCAAGACAGCCACGATCCACCTGGCAAGTGAAGCTTTGAAGAAAACCCTGAACCTCACAAAAATTGTAGTAAAACTTCACTTTTTTTTCCCCCCCCCCACATTTAGATTCTCCCTGATCCTGCACTGGCTGTGCACATTTGACAAAATACGATCAAAAAAGCATAAAACCAACTTTCACTGAGCTGCTTTCTGACAGCCAGCAAGCTCCTACACAAAGTATTTCTGTTTTCTAAGGTGTCATTTATTGATTTCATGAGGTGTGTATAAATATATCTCTGTATCTCTATATAGATATAGATCTATATATGTGTTTGTGTTTTTGTGGAGCTGGATTGCATTCTGGAAAAATCACTGGCAAAATTCCTGTGGAGCCTCAAGGAGCAGGATCAGCCCTTTAATGTTTTAATAGTTTTCTGACTTCTTATTGGCTAATGGACGAGGACAGTAAGCAGAGTTGCTGTGAAGTTTAGACTAAGCTCTCTCTGCCTTGAATCAGAAAAACCAAAACGTAGTTGGAGTCTAGCAAGGCTAAACACTTCAGGAGCCTTCCTCACTTATTTGGAAAGAAGATTCATGGAATAGTGGCATTCATAAAAGAAGACTTTTTTTTTTTTCTTTTTTTTTTTTTTTAATATAATTGATCTATCGAGTGAAATTGCAGCGTACTCCAAATTTCTTGGAGTGGGCATGGTGACACTTTTTGCTCTCTATTCCAGCATGGGACTCTGGTCCAGGATACCTCCAACATCAGCCAGCTCTCTCATGATATTGTTTCTTGTGAAACAGGTAAGATAATCCAATCATTAATAACAGACTGTAAAAAAGGGGATTCCTGGCACGCACAAAAATCCTCCCGACAAAACAAATTCTTTTTGTTACTAATTAGCCATGAGAAATAATGGCTGCAAAGCTGCAGTTTTATATTGGAACTCTCTCTGACTCAGTCATTTTTTACAATTTTCTTCTCTTAATCCTCATCTGTACAGTGAATAAATTGTGTTTACAACCATTTACACAATCGCTTTTCAGACCAGTATTGATCAGTATTGAATTATTTTTGTTTTTCAGTTTTCCTACCAGAGAAAAATCCTACTATGAATCACGTTTATTTTCTACTGTTTTTCTCTGTTCTAAACCCAGCTTTGATTTGTTCCTGGCACTACTTTTTAGCCTCTGACTTGTGAGCATTGAAGCTCCAGTTTGTGAAATCTGGAAGGTTTCATTCTGCACCTCACTTTCCTACAGAAAGCAAATAAATCTCTCTGAGATTTCTGCCTTTATTTCTTGTAGAGAGACTCTAAATAATTTTAATTTTTTTCCCTTAAATCTTTACAAAATTCTAAATGCTTGCTTCTTGCTTGCCTTATAATTTGGAAGGGGATTCGGTATTTAATAAGAAAATATCTCTGTGTGATTTGCTTCAAGGAGATTTTCACGTAGGATTTTAGTAATTCTTATTAATTTATTTACATCAATCTTGATTTGAATAAATTTTAAAAGCAATTACTGATATTGGGTAAACTTCAGTTGAAGTGAATAAAATTTACACATATATTTAGGGTACAGTTCTATGAAGTGCATGGGCATCAGGACAATAAACTGAAAGTAAAAAGGTATTTCTAACCACTTCATCTCAATTTTCTGGGGTTTTTAAGAAAGTGGGTTTGCAGCTGGATGTGCTGTAGAGCCCATATCTGTGTTTCTAAGATTTTTCTGAAGAAAAAAATTATCAGGAGACAAATTCTTTTTTTTTTTTTTTTAAGGAAAATATTCCTAATATTTTTGCATAAATCAAATCTAGAGCTTCTCTGCTTAGAGCTTCTGTTTCTACAACTGAAGCAACTCTCAGATTTGTGAGACACCTTGGCCAAAGCATTCGTTCCATCAATTCTAACAGCAAATCTCCCAAATACTTCTGTGAGATCAAAACTTTGCTAGACTAATCACAGTGAATTAATTTGTCATCGTGGCTCTTGCAACTTGTTTAAAGAAATATGTGCTGTATATCTTTATATTTTCTTTCACAAGAGAGGAACATTTAAAGGAATAACAGCCATAAATCACTATATCTGTATTTTCTAGCAAAAACCTCTATAGGCAGGAAAAAATATCCATCAGACTAAACCTGGATCATGGCTGAGAAAATGAATAAATATTTTTCAGCATTTATTTTTAGTTTATGCCTAAATTAAAGGGGCTTTTTTCTGCCCAAAAGAGCACAGTCTGAATCAAGAAAGAAGAATTTCATAAAGAAACATTTCCTTTCACTGCCAGCTTAGTATAAAAAATTAAAAGGGTGAAATTCTGCCTGTACTGTGGTCAGTTATGAAAAATTTAAATTTAAACCGGTCTGCAACCAAATATAATCATTTCCTAAATGAAAGCTCCAGGCAGCATTTTCTTCTGCATCCAACACATTTCCAAAGAGTGGTGCCTTTTTGGTGTGATCTAAATAAACAGCCAGACACTTCCAGGGAATTTTGATTAAATTTCTTCATGGATGAATTCAGTGCGAACAGGGGCCAGGCTGGAGGGCTGAGGCAGTTCCTTTTTTACCAAAAATACTTCTGGCAACCTGAAATGAGTGTAGGGCAAAAGATCGTGGACTTCCTGAGCCCCTGTCTTGGACACCAGAGTTTAATTTTCCACAAGTCCTGTTTGAAAGCAGAGGCCGAATGGCCACTGGAACACACAAGAGACCAAAAGCTGCGTGTTCCCACTGAGTGGGATCATGGGAGATTTCCCTCAAAGTTTATACTTCTCCCATGGAACTTGCACTGCACCTAACCCAACATTTAGATTGCTCTAGAACTTTCCTGGGATTTGTGATCACAACCTGTCCCAGCTGCAGAGGGGTCTTGGAGGGGCCTCCTCAGAATAGAGCACAGGGCCACACCCCAGCCCCGGTGATGCCTTAAATTTTGGCTTTTATATCTTTTAGATCCTGGGCTGTTTTGGTGGGGAGTTTTAGGTTTCATATTCAGTGCTACTGAGCTCCCTTCCCAGAGCAGGGAGACAAAACAATTCCTTCTCCAGGTTGGGACCAAGGATAAATTTCAGGCCTAAGAACAAAACCAACAGTGAAGGGAGAAGGGAAAACCAGGAGGATGGAGCTTCATAACCTGG
>VYXF01009888.1:127042-167673 GCA_013397295.1 Polioptila caerulea | reverse complement strand
CCTATTGCACCAGGCCCTGCTGGATGCTGTGTTGCTCACATCTTGCTGGCTGCATTTCTAATTCCTTAATCTTTTAACCCTTTGACTCATTCCCACTCCAGCTTTCTCCATGGCCTTAGCTGGTGTCCCAGAACCCTGAACAGGCCCTGCTCTGGTCCCAGGGACCAACACCTCCTTTAATTTCTGCCACATCCACCAGAAAGTCCCCTGTGTGTTACTGGGCTGAGAATTCAGTGGGACATTGTGGTAGCAGATGATTTGAGACTTGAGCTGTCACACTCATAGTCCATTGGAATAGTGCTGTAATCCTTTCCTTTAGGGTTTTTTTTTCCCCTAACAGTAAGGGGATTGGGATTCTCTTGAAGGAGTCCAGGACAACACTCCTTTGTCAGCTGTTTTAATTAACCAGGCTGCATTCCACACCTTCACTGAAAACTCCTTTAAAGTTCAACAACTGTGCCTAAGGTGGTGTGTGAGGCCTCGTGTGCCAATCACTTTGAATTCTCAGGGTCAGAAATTCAGATTTCAGCAGATCAGCAGTGTGTTTCTGTGTGAATGTATTCATCAGCCTGAAAATGAAAGGTTCAACCACACCACAAAAAGTCGTTTGAACCACAAATGGGGAAATCCAGGATGAAGTTGATTTTTGTAATCGTTCTAAATAGAACTGCACTAAATAGAAAAGCACAAATCTTTGCACCACACACTTCCACAAGCTTGGCTGGAATAGATTCTTCTTTTCTTTTCAGTTGTTCCAATCCTGTTTGTGGGTCCTTGGGGAATAAGCAGATCCAAACTGGAGAATACTGGGTAGGTTATTAAATAAAATGTTCTTTGGAATCCTGACTTTCTGTTTGCTTGGCTGACAGCCTTTGGCAGTACTTGGCACAAGAACTGACCAGCAAATTATCAGATTATACAGCACCTATTGATGCTTGTGACATTTTCAAGGTTCCCTTTAGTACTTTTACATTAAAAAAACTTTTGGAATTCTCAGATTTACTTGTGCATTTAGCAAGGAGTAGAATGAACTTCCCTGTTCCCGAAATGTTCTTCCATTTCCATGAAGCAAGTTGTGAGCCCCAACATCTCCACAGAGAGCATCCTGTCAGTAAGGAGAGGAGAGCAGTGCTTTCCTTGGAGACACTTTAATTTTAATTCATATTCACTGCCACTTTTTAAAGAAAAAAAGTAAATTGTAGTGGAGGCTCATGACAAAACCTGGTAGTCACTGGGAGCTGATATTTGGGGAGGGCGTCAGTGACAGTAAAATGCACCAGCAGGCACCAGTTCCTGGTTTTCAGTGATGCTGTTGCTGACATCACATAAACTTTGTGGTTTATGTATGGAATCTTCTGTTCTTCTCTTATTTTTCGTGGTTTCATAAGAATTTTATTTGCAACACCATGGTGGAAAATAAGCTACATCCAAACCACAGCTGCAGTCTCATGGAGTCAGATGTCAGCTAAATTGTAAATGACAAGCCAAGACAGGAATCAGAACCTCAGGCTAATTAGCAAGAAGAAAGAGGATAAATCAGAAGGTTAAAGCAGGAGAAAAAGAGACAGCTTCAAGGAAACTGTATGCATGTTTTTTAGAAGACCAAGAAGCATGGTCACAATTCCCTTTTCACCCATTTCCACTCTCCACTTTCTGATAGATAATTTAAAAAGCATTAATTCCATTGTGAGGGTTTGGTGTCGTGTTCTGTGGATTCAAAGACTGAGTTTGCCAGATAGTTCTGAAGTTTATGATTGGGAAACCTTTCTCAACACTGATGTGGAAAGATCTTCAGAGTTGTTGGTGAAACTCTTCCTAGTTCTCTTCCATTTCTTTGGGGGCCACCTGAAAAAGTTGAACTTCAGCAAGTTCCTTTTGAAATACATATGTAAGTTATGTGAGCTTTTTTTTTCTATGAAAATAATTATATTTTAAATTATTCTCCAGATGCTGGGGGACAAATGAACACATGGGGATCTGGTGGATCATCCGAGGACCAATGTTGTTTTCCATTGCAGTAAGAATTATATAATCTGGTTTTTTTCCCCTCCTTGATCTTTGTAATTATTGCCAAATTTGTCCTTCAAAATTTTGGAACAAATAAGATACAGTTTCCTACCACAGAAATATCAAGGGAGGCATAAAGCGACAGAAGGGATAAAGTTTTGTTCAAACAGTGAGGAAGCAGGGTTCTGTATTAAAAAATTGAAATGTCATTTTGTACTGGAAGATCATTTATCAAGTTATATATCAGGCTGAATAAGGCAATGCTAAGTTACCCAACTTTGCATATTTAATATGTGACAATAACCTGCTTGTATTCCAGTTATTTGGTGGCAGATTTTGCAAGAGTTTAACATCAATTATAAATTTATTTAGTAGTTAAATTATTAGTGTCATAACATTTGCTGTAAGTAAACCATATGTATTTTCCTTCGAGGTTAACTTTGGCATCTTCTTAAAAATTCTCAGAATGCTGATTTCCAAACTAAAAGCTCAGCAAATGAGCTTTCATGACTACAAATACAGGTAGGTAACAAAGGACACAGAAGTCCTGGCCCCTTTTTAAAAATTTTGGCACAGCAAAAACTTGTCAGTTGTCCCTGAAGATGTACCCACCACCAGCAGGTGTATGAGATATTCAGAGTATGGGAAATAGATATATTCTGGATAGATATTCAGATATTCAGGATATTCAGAATATTCAGGATATTCAGAATAGATATTCAGAACAGGAGAACAGGCTCTGTTCTCTGGACACAGAGAATTTCAGGCTTTCTGTGCTTACAGAGACTGACCCTCAAAAATTCACTGCATTTGACNAGAACAGGCTCTGTTCTCTGGACACAGAGAATTTCAGGCTTTCTGTGCTTACAGAGACTGACCCTCAAAATTCACTGCATTTGACCTGAAGCCATAAAAAAAGCTTCCCAAGTTGAGTTAGAGCACTGAAATTGTGAGTGTGTAGTTGAATGAAAGTGTGTTACATCACCAAGTAAAAGATTTAAAATTGAAGGTTTTGAGATGCAGTAATATATGTATAACAAGATGAAAAGTTTAAAGTGTTAGTCCTTCTTCTTCATAAGTTTAAGTAATTTTGTGTAATTAGTTTAAAAAGCCCACAGTGCAGAACATGAATGGTTAGTTGTTGAATTAAAAGTAAAAATAAATCAGTTAGCATCTCATAATTGAGTAGTTAAAGCCTAAAAAAACCTTGAAAACAAAACTCTGTGCACCATTTTTGCCCTGTTAACTTAGTGTATAAAAGCACTCACAGTCAGTGAAACTGGAACAGAAATAAATAATAAACATCCAAATCCAAACAAAAATTCTATCTCTCTTACTTCTAATCCTAATCCTAAAAAAAAAACCAAACTCTAAGCCAAAAAAATACATTTCACAAGGCCCCACAGACATTTCCCTTTTTTGTTTTAGTTTAGGGGGCATTTTCTCAAAGGCTTTTCAGTGCAGTGAGATCTCTGCTCTCAGGTGCCCCCTCTCACCCCTGTGGCCTCTGCTGCTGTGACACATTTTTCCCTTTGTCACCAAAATTCGGGAAGTAAAAGAAAAACCTTCTAGCACTCTGTTTGTAGCCCAAGAGAGAATCAGGCATTACTTTATTGTGGCCAGGAAAACATTTCATTTACATATGACTTTTAACCAGAGTTTCCACAGATTTCTGCACACATTATTCTCAGAATCACAAAACTGCTTCTACCTTTCCAAAGTCAGAATATTGAGGGCATGTTTTTGGAATAATTTGTCTCTGAGTTTTGATTTTTGGCACCAAGGACATTTAAAAAAATACAATAATCAAAAATTTTCTTTTTAAGATTGGCAAGGTCTACGCTTGTGCTGATTCCATTGCTGGGGATCCACGAATTTGTATTTACCTTCATCACTGATGAACAGGTGGAAGGACTTTCAAGACATATAAGACTTTTCATTCAGCTGACAATGAGCTCATTTCATGTAAGTTTTGCAAGTGTTGTTCTTAGATCCATTTGTATTTGCTGCTCACCACAGCTACAGTGAATTCTGATTTAATCCTATATCCCCACCTACAGTGTCTCTATGGTAGGAGGATACAGTTAATTAGAGTTAATAATAGGTGATATTAAGTACAAATTGTAACACAATGATTACATCACATAAATATATAATGTAGTCTCATCTAATATTTTTTCTCTCCAGTTTGCCCAGCCAGAGAACTGGGCACTGGCACAAAACATTGCCAGTGAGTTCTGCAGCCCTGCCAAATAATGGATTTTTGGGTTAGCACTAATGAACCTGCTCAGCAAAGCTGTCCTTTACCCACATCTTCCTGCCCTGATCTTCCTGAGGCACCAGCAGAGCAATTTCCAGATCTTTATTTGCTGCCAAACCCAGTCATCTCTGGGGCTCCAAGTCCCTGCTCTGACACTGCTGCCCTCTCCTGCAGCCTCAGGCATGGAGCCATCGAGCACTGCTGCACCTTTCCCACAGTTTGTGACAATCCAGGGTTTTAACCTTTGCATTTATGCACCTGTGCTCTGGTGTGTGCATGCATCAGTGCTTTGACACTGTTATTGAGGCTAAAGTTTAAAATTTCCACCCCAGCTTGAGGGGAAAAATGTCCCCAGTGACAGCTGAGAATTCCTGGAGAGCCACAACCCCAAGGAGCCTGGTGTTCACAAAATCACAGAATTATTTGGGTTGGAAGGGACCTTAATGCTGGAGCACAAGTTCCTTGGTTAGACATATCCTTACTTGGAGAGGCTGCAGTGCCTAAATGTTATTTTAAAAGTGCAGAATCATTTTAAGTGAAGATTTTATTTACTGGCTTGTACAAAGAAATCTGATATATAAACCAGCTTACTCATCCCTGCTAAAGAACACAAACTTCATTCCTTTTACAGAAACATGCATGAGCTTGGCAGCACGTCATGCTTTAGAAGCAAAGCTCCATTTAAAAAAAAAAAAAAAAAAAAAAAAAAACAACCCAAAGATCTCAGCCAGTGTTTATTGCAGATTCTCTTTTTTAGCTGCAGCATTATTTATGAAGGGATTAGCCAAAAAGCACATAAACTGTACCCAATTACATTTGTTTAGTCTGTAAATCTTCTCAGTAGTTTTAAAAGGCAGTTAAACTGTTTTGTTAAAGAAAAAACAATTATCCCTGGGATCTCAGCTGAAGGTTTAACTCAAATATTTTCAAGGAGCACAAAATTAAATTCTAAATAGGAGTTCTGTTGTAGGTATGATGCTGCTTTGCTTTAGGAAATGGAGCAATCTCAACATCTTGGCTCCCTTGTGCATGGAAATTGTTACCCTCAGGAAAAAAACCACTGGGTTCTGGTGGAGAGAACCCAATTTTTTGATGAGCAATTTCTTACACTGCCATTGTCGGGGGAATGAAGAACAACTGTGAGGTTTACATGTGTGTGCATCAGTCCTTTCCTAATGAACATTCCTGCTGAATTTCTGATTCTCCATTTTCACTCACACTGGGGTAATTCTGAACATGTGGGCCTGAGGAGTCACAACACATCAGGAAGGTTTCCAAGAGTGAAAATCAACTTGCTGGGAGAAAAGTGAGTAAGCATGAAAGGAACCAGGGTATCAAGTGAACATCAAATAGAAATAATCAGCAAAGTCTTCCACCTCCTGGTGTGATGTTACAGTGCCTGTCCCTGCTCTGATGCTGCTGCAGTGAAGGATTTTCCAACTGAAATCAGCCCAGGGAGGTTCCCACAGGCAGCTCCTGATCTGGGCAGTCTCTGCCTTCCTCACAGTGGCAATCACCAGGCTTAGCAGGCTCAGGAGAGCAGTTTAAATCCTGTTCCTGCCTGGGGTGCCTGTGAGGCCAAATTCTGAATTCATACCCATCACAAAAACTCCCCAAACCACCCAGCAGAGTCATGAACCTTCTACCCCCCAAAAAAGAGAACTGCCTCCAGGAGAAGCATTAAAAGTTGCTTTTTAAGGTAGTAAATTTGTATTTAATATATTTTAGTGTTTAAAATATTAGATGACACTACATTATATATTTATGTGATGTAATCATTGTGTTACAATTTGTACTTAATATCACCTATTATTAACTCTAATTAACTACATCTTCCTACCATAACCCAGGTGAAGCATGAAAAATTGATAGAAATAAAATACATGGAGAAAGCAATCATGTTTGCTGTTTCCCCTGTCCCCATTTCCACTGGTCTGACAGATAAACTGCACATATGCTTAAGGAATTAATGACTCTAAATAATTCAGGACTGCTAGAAAATTAACAGCAGGCTCAGAATGCTATTGGTTCATTCTAGGTATAATGACATTTATTATTTATTATTTATTAATGAAGTTTATGTGAATTTCTTTGTTTGAGCAAAGCAGAAACATTTCTGGGAAAAAGTGAGTGTGGGAACAATTGAATGCTGCCAGCTGAGTTGAACCTTTGTAGCTGTGATCCAAATATTGCCTTGGGACTCAGAGTATTTATTCTCTTAATCAGAACTTGTGCCACAGATGCCTTCAGACACCAAAAAAGGGCATTTCCTGAAGCAATGGGAATAAATCTGCATGTCTGTGGGGCTGAGATGCAGCCTGTAAGCTGCTTTAGCCTCAGATCAAATGCAGACAGAGAGAGGCAAAGGGAAATAATAATTTTGGGGTTGGTTTAAAACAAGTTGCATCAGTAGGATTTTTTAAGGTGTTTATCTAAATCAGTTTTAAAGGAAAAACAGCAATTCCAAATGGCCAAAATGCTCAATATAGATGAACTCTGAACTTACACTAATCACTTACCATAGAAATAATTTGTAAAAAGAACTCAGTAGAATCATGCACAAACCCAATCATAGAGATAATATGAGAAACCAAGCTGCTTTTAAATTTTTTATTTTATCAATTTTGAAAATAGCAGCAGTCACACTATAACAGTTTGGGGAAAAAAAAACATTATCTGGTGGCAAAATGAAGATAAAACTGAGTTTTATAATCTGTTCTTCAGCATCTGCACAAAATGTGCCCTGCACTTGCCAAGGGGCTGCACAAAAACAAATGTCTGGGTACTTCATTAATAAATAAATGCAGGCAACTAGTTTCCTTTTTGAACATTAAGGAGCACAGTTTATATTTGTTTTTAACACCAACATCACTTCTAAATTAAAGCTTCAGGAATTTCCTGCACACTGACTTTTTCCTCTCACTCCCTTTCTCTTCCAGGGATTTTTGGTAGCAGTTCTCTATTGCTTTGCTAATGGAGAGGTAAGACACAATGCTGGGAGAGAAGTTTTTGGTTTATTAGTAAAATACATCAATGACACCAAGAAGGATGAATACACTGACCAGCTCTGCTTATTGAGAGCATGGATGTATTCTTTTGAGTTGGTAAAACTGTTTTGAGTGAGGAGAACAGCAAGAACTACCACAGGTCTGGACTCAAATTCAAATTATTTCCACTGAAGGCTGAGTGGTGAGATGGGTAAGGCAAAAGCCTCTCAGAGGCTGCACCCACGAGGGACTGTGATCATGAGTTTTTCAGACAGAAATAAGTTTGATCCATTTACATATCAGGGTTAATCCTCCAATTACAGCTTCAGGTAATGAAATAATTCACTCCAAGTTTTCCCCCCTCCCCAGTTCACATCCCTCAGGGCCTGAGACACTCAGATGCCCTTGACTTTCAGGCCTAGAGAGGAATTGTTTTGTCTGACCAATGTAGTAGCCAGCACTGTGTAAGCAGTTTAGAGTTATGCACCAAAGAATCACAGGATCACAAACACATGAAAAATGTAAAAGCTAAAACCTTCAAGAGAGCTGGCACTTGTCCACCCTGGAGAAGTGCTTGTCTGACATTTGCAAAGGGCACAGAATTGCCAGCAGCTCTCATCAGCTGCTGGAATTTGTTCTTTTGGCCTTCCACCAGCTGGTCCAGCTGAACTCTCAGGCCAAAGTGCTGCTGCTTGGAGCCAGGGGATGCCCCAGCTCCTCCACACGGGGCTGCAGCCTGCTCTGCTGGCTCCTGGGGTGCAGGCTCAGTGCTGAGCATTTCCATCAGGCTGCCAGGGAAATGTTTTAACAAAACAAACCAGCTACACCAGCACAACACTTGGCTGAAGCTGCGTGGTCCTCGTTTCCACAGCCCCTGGGCTTTCCTCCTCCTCCTCACCCTCACTGAACCAGGGCAGTCACTTGAGCTCTCACACACATCAGATCTGCAGAGGAAAATCTTCCCTAGGTCAGGGTGGAGAGGCTGGACTCGTCAGATTGATTTGGCAAACAAATCTGTTCCCACCCTACAGGCATCAGGGGTAAGGTAAACCCCAGAGGGGCAGGAAGCCCAGGGGCACTTTGCACTTCCTCTCATTTTACAGCTCGAATTTTGTGTCAGTGAACTACTGGGTGATCACATGCCATTACTGTTGCCTTTTTCTCAACCTGGAAATGAAATTTGAGGTAATTTTAGTAAGGAGGTAATAGAAAAGAGAATCTTTATTTGGAAACCTCCAGGAGAAGTTATGAAAAGGTGTCCACAAAAGCTGAACCCCCCCAGGACTGAGTACATTTTATAGGTTTTAGGAAATTAGCATAATTGATAAAAAACACCAATTAGGGGGATGAGTGGTGATGCAATTCCCTTCCCCCAGGTCAAGCCCCTTCTCTGGAGCCCCCCTTCAGCACTGGCTGTACTTTGTCCATGAGAATGGATCTCCAAGAGTTGTTCTGCCCTTGGAAGAACCAAGAGAGCAGAGCTTTGTACCTCCCAGGCTTGGAGCTCTGGAATTTGTTTTGTCTTTGTGCTGAAGGAAAGGCCATGGAACAGAACTGGGAAAACGAGTCACTAATACAAATCTATGTGTGAGGAATACAGAGAACACAGAAAAGAAAAAAAAAAGGCAAAACTAAACAGCATCATCACCAATGCCTATTTTCTCCTGCCCTCAGGTGAAAGCAGAGCTGCAGAAGCAGTGGTCCCGTTTCCTGCTGGCAGATCCCTTTGGCTGCAAGCTCTGCTTCCTCGGGGAAAACATCAAATACCTCAGGAAGTGCTCGCAGAAGAGGAAAAAGCAGCAGCAGAGCAGCAAGCACCTGGAGGTGAGGCAGGCCTGGGACGTGCAGCTGCAGCAGGTGCTGGGCAGGCAGAGGCCAGAGGCCAAGGCAGGGCCCCCCCAGCTGAGCCTGTCCGACAGCAGCGAGGGAGAGGCGACCACCGCCGAGACCACCGAGGAGGTCTTTGAGGAGAGTGAAATTTAGGAAGCTGTCCCCTCAGGGGCACTGCCACCAACAAAGATCTCTGACCTCCAGGCTGCCCAGAGCTCTGGGATGTGCAGTGCAAGGAGGAAGCCTTGATACCCCAGGGCTGCAGAGATGAATTATTTATCTGGGGGCTGCTCGCCTGTGGGGCTGGGGAGAGGAGGGCTCCTGGATGGAGCAGTTTTGCTTTTTGCTTTTGTGACGTACACAAAGGGAGCAGGATGAACTCTGGGGACAAGCAGGCTCTGGAGACATTTTGTCACCTTCAGCCTCGTGTGACTGGCTTTGAGTCACAGCAGCAGAAGTTGTTTTTCTCTTTCGAAGGAGTGGTTCATAAATAGAGAGATGTGTGTGGAAGACTCCTTCCCTCACAGACTGCAATTGTACCCATCTCAAGAAAACCACTCCCACTTTAGAACAAACCAGACCAAACAAATATATATATAAAACCCCCAAAAAACAAAACTTGGGAAGAACCAAGCTTTTGCTTGCATTTTTGAGCATCTTCACTTCAAGTTTAGTGCTGGAAATGTCATTATGAGATGAAAACCCAAAATACATCCATGGAATGTGCCCAATGTAAACGTTCTGATACCATTTTTGTTACCTTATTTTTTTTCCTGGCTTTAAATTTTTTTTTTTTTCTTTTTTTTGGACACAAGCCACTGTGAATTCTGGTTTGCCCTGCATGTGTCCTTAATGACAAAACAGCTCAGTGCTAAGTGCTGCCTTCACCTTCCTCCCAAAATGGATAAAGACATGGAGTTTTGACAGCACCAAAAGAGAATTGTGAAACCCTTCTTCCTCCATTTCACAAGAGCCATGGTGAAGTTTCATGTCTCACATCCAAACCCACCCAGAGACCTAAGAAATGCAATCAAGTTTGTTAATATTCTATGATCCAGTTTATATAACTTACCAATGCTTTTATGATTATTTATCAGGCTACAAAGGTTTAGCCAAGCAACCTGTGGCATTTATCCTCTTTTATTGCAAAGAACAGATCAATTCATTGACTAGCTCTAGTTCAAGAATATATTTCTGGCACTTTAAAAAAGTATTTCTTTTACAGTTCTATCTGTGTTAACCTATTTAATCAAAACCAAGTTGTATATTTCAGTAATATATTAATAAAATGTAAATATTTGATCCATTTTAAAATAATATCTCTGCAGTTTTTAAGGGTTTTTTTACTGGAATGTGGATTCTGCTTATGGATTCTGCAATGGATTTCTTCAGCAGCCACTGGAAACACCAGACACCACACATGCACACATTGTATCTTCCTCAATTTAAAACAGACTCATTTCTTCTAGAGCCATTGTTTGAGACATTAAAGAGATTGAAGTGATTCAGAGTGTGTTTTACTGAGGTGTTAAAAACGTTAAAATTGCAAAATTTTAATGGCATCTCAGTGAAATAGTTTAATTTTTAATTGCATTTTAAAGATTGCCATACAGTCAAGAAACCAGTTTTCTGTGCTTTGAACAGCAATCTATCTAGCTGCATTTTCTCCTCTCTATTATGTGTCTGGGCTTTTTGCCTCTTTCAGTTTATAAAAATCAACTCTTGTTATATAAGCAGGGCCTGCTGGCCTGAGGTCTGATCCAGACAAAAACATCCATGAGATGGATTCCTTCAGAAAGCGCCTTTCTGTGCAGATAACAGCAAGATTACAGCATTATTTATTTTAGGGAATCATTACAAACTCCTAATTTCTAAATATTTCTAGGAGACAGCAGCGAACTTCACAATTCACATACGTTAGTCAGAGTCAGGAAAAGCTGGGAACTTGAAGGTCAGGAATCCTCGTGGGATTTTCTTTCCTCCCTTTGTGGAGCCCTTGGAGGGATGTTGAAGCCTGGTGAGCTGCTAAAACCCCCTGCAGCAGCCAGGGATGCTGCTGTGCACAGGCTGGACACACAGAACAGTGGGAAGGACAAGAAATAGGAACTTGTTCTGACAAAACAAGAGTGGAGGAGAGGCCTGGCCTTGCTGCTTGGTTACATGTGGTATTTTGTGTAAATTCTGTATCTAATTTGCACACTTGAGGTGAACCCCTTGGCTTTATCAGGTTCTTCCTCTCAGGGTCAGGATTAAAAGCATGAGAGACAGAATTCTTGTTGGGATGTGGATGTTTATTATTTCTTATTTAAGTTACAGCCTCACTGACTGTGAGTGTTTTTAGATGCTAAATTAACAGAGCAAAGATGGAGCACAGAGTTCTGCCTTCAAGGTCTTTTTAAGCCTAAACTACCCAATTATGAGATGCCAGCTAATTAATTTTAACTTCTAACCTAATAACTAGCTACTCATGTCTCAGACTGTGGATTTTTCTAACTCATCACACAAAATCACCCAAACTTGTGAAGAAGGACAAGAAGAACTGGCCCATGCCCCAAACCCTCCATCTTGTTACATAGACATTACTATATCCCAAAACCCTAAACTCTAAATCTTTCACCCTATGAGATAACACACTTCTATTCAACTCCACACTCACAATTTCAGTGCTATCACTCAATTTGGGAAGCCTTTTCCATGGCCTCAGGTCAAATGCAGTCTATTTTTGAGGATCATTCCCTGTCAGGACAGAAAGCCTGAAATTCCCTGTGCCAGGGTTCCAACACACACTCTCTAATTATCAGGCAACAGAAAGTTTAACATTCCCCCAGGAGTTTTTGCTTGTGCACACCTGGCAGGAGGTCTTTTCCCTTTATCCACTGGTTTCTCACCTTTACCCCCCAGATTTCCTGCCTTATGAGAAAGCCTGGTGGGAGAGAAAGGCTTCCCACAGTCCTGGGAGCCTGGACTCTGCTGAGTCAATGCATTCAGTAAGACAAGGCTGTCTATTAATCCCCAGGACATCAGAGACAGCCCAAACCTGACTGCCACAGCTCTGCAGTTGTCTTTGCCAAGGATTTTGCTTTCTGCCAAAAAATTTTGCATGACAAAAAAATAAAATTGCACTCCAAGCCCAGAATAGCCTGTGGGGTTCAGAAGGGCTTTGCCATGAGAAGTGGGGTGATAACTGATGTGATTTGTACAAATAAGGTTTATTCCATCTCAGTAATCTGTTGTAAGACAGGCTATTAATCTTTTTTATGTTACTACACCTAGAGCACAACCTTGCAGACACAGTGGCTCCTCCTACAGCCAGCAATGTCAACTGGATGCTAATTATTCATGTACTTACATTCCTTGTTAAATATATTGCTTCTCCATGCCAGAGTCTGTGCCTCAAAGGCTCAAACAGTAAAGCACAAACATTCCATTCTGGAAAGCTCTGTCAGTTCTGCCTTGGACTGGTCCTTCCTTTCACTTCTTTTCATTTGATTCTGGAATTTTCTTCCCTTTTCCCATCAGTCTGAGCTCCCATTAAGGAAAATTCTGTGATCTCTAAAATCCCTCGTGATGTTATTTTGCTGACATCATCTCTCTCAGCTTCCATAGCAACCACCCTTCTGGATTTTTCACTATTTTTTTTCCACCTGCCATTTCAAACCTCACAAACTCTGCTGTGCTAAATGTCAGCTCGTGTTTGGAGATCTCTGCAGTCATTCCTGGAGTCACACACAACTACAATGAGAAGCAGCTGCTTGTGAGCTTCATCACTGCAATTAGCTCCAGGAAATTAAAGTTCAGCTGCCAAATACCAGCCCTCAAAGGCTCGAGGGCTGTTTCCTTGGGCAGCACCTTCATCACACTGGCTCAGCAAAGAGGATGCAAAACAGCACCGAGAAGAACTAAGGAAAGGAAAAACACCACCAAAAAGGCACCAGGAAGAATTCTTCAGCTTTTTCCTTTCTCCATTGCCTTTCAGGGAAGGAAAGGGGTGGATTAATTGGATTTTATTAGGGAAAGGTATCACAGAAGATCAGTTATCAATCATTGACTAAACTGTGCATCTATCTGTAGGGAGGCAAAAAAATCTGCCAAGTGCTGTTTAACTCCACAGAGCTGGGGAGGAGTCCCTGAGCACAGGATCCAATCTAGGGTAGAATCCCAATGTATTCCATGTAATTCATGACCAAGCTCTCTTCTCCCACCCTCCCCTATGAAACTGGTGCTTCCTGGTCACTGCCATGCCAGGACACTTGGCTACATGGACCTCTGGCCTAATGCAGAGTTTGACTTCTCTCTGATCTGGCAGGTAAGAAATGAATTGGTTTCAGCAAGAGAGGAAAAGCACAAAGCAGTGAAGGTCAAAAAGGCACTGAGCACACAGCTGCCCTTGGTACCTGGGAGCAGCCAGGCTGCAAACTGTGCTCCTGAACTCATGTGCAGGCATCCCCAGGAGAACGGCAGGAAACATCCCTGAGAACTGTTCTGGGAGAGTGTCTGGACTTAACCCCACGTTCCCACATTCCAGCACAGTGCTGGCCAGCCTTCCTCCCTTTTACAGACTTGCAGAAAGTGGAAGGGCAGTGGGAAGAGCCCCTGAAACCTGAGAGCAGAGCTGACTGCAGAACCCAGCTAAAAGACATTCAAGCAGCTGATACAAAAACCCAGCCCCAGTCTCTTTGAGCAAAGAACCAGAGGCAAATGACACAGGCTTAAAACATTTGCTAAGTCTAAAAAAGAAAGAAAAAAACCCCATAGCTGTAAATAAAAAGATTCTAACTTCTGCTGTAGCTCTGGGAGACTCGAGTGTTTGGTTTCCTACTTGATAAAACAGGAAATCAGAATCAAATCTGAGCTGAAGGTTTTCATCCTCTGCTTTCAGGGACTTGTGAAAACAGCAGTAAACAGCCTGCAGCACAGACCACTGAGGCTGGACTGTCCCTGCAATAAATACTTCACCAGTGCATGTTTGTAATTTTCTTTTCATCTGTATAAGGACTGAGACATTGACTTCCCCAAGGAAGAAATGGGACATTTCTGTGAGGATCACGACTGCTGAACCTTCCCTTGTGTGTGGGGTTGGTTCAAAGCTGTGCAAATTGAATTCCCTGGGCCATCTGACCATCAGTTCAGAAATTGCCATTGTGTTCATGGAAACCACGAGACAGAAATGGTGGCAGTGCAGCAAACCAGGAGAAATTGCAGGATCTGAGTCAAACCAGCTGCTTCAACTTTGCACATAGCTTTACTTTTACTTTACACACAGCTTTACTTCTAAGGCTCTCATGCAGAACACAGGCCACACTAAATTCTGAAGGTCTAAAAACACTTTCAGCCCATCCACCTTGCATAATAATTTTAACTTTTTCAACTGACTCACAGCAGTAGCCATGGCTACTCCTACTTCAATGCCCATATGTGAATCCTTCCCTGAACACTGCAGTTCATCATAAACTTCTGGGCCCTTCTGCAGGCTGTTTGTCTGTCTGTCCATCCTAAGCCCTGCAAGGCAGAGTTGTGTCCAGTGGCCAACACAGATAAAGACAGAACCAACAGATCATTGTCAGGGCCCCCAAGAGCACCAACAGGACTTACCTGCCCTAGGGCTGATCCCTGGGTCCAGGAGCATTGCTTTGAGTTCAGGTCTGAGACATCTGTAGGTGTCTGAGGTGCATTGTAGGGGCAGTTGTCTCCTGCTCTTCCTCTTGGATGGACCTCAGAAATCAAATGACTGATGACACTGTGGAATCCAAGCTGATTTAATTATTATGGCTGCAGAAGTGTAGCACAGATATTCCTGTGCAGAATGGGGTGAAACCTCGTGGCCTCTGTATCTAAATACTGCAGACTGCAAGGCTGCCACCCTGCCACAGCCAGTATCTGGTTTGGTGTGATGTTTTCCTGGGCACTGGCACTACACCAGCACAGCAAATGACTTTTTCAGTAACTCCCCAACTCATTTCCAAGGTCATTTCAAAGTCCTCTAGAAGGAAATCTTTTGTCAGGTTGCAGCACGTGCAGGGTACTCACCAGCTGCTCTGCACCATGCATCAGAATCTCAAACAGCATCCTGAGATTCTTTAAACAGATTTAGGCAGCTTTGGACAAGGTGCAGAGACACTGCTGTGAGCTGCCACCTGGAACTTCCTCAACGTTTCACCTTCAGGGTCTTCTCCTTTCCAAGACTGTGCTCAGCTCTGCCACCACTCCCACCTCCCTGCATGAGCACAGAGTGCAGGTGGTTGCAGAAACCAATTCTTACCTGAGTTCAAAACTGGAAAAATTTTTAGGAAGAATCTCCACAGTGGTTTCTGAGATGTGCTGCCAAGAGTCCCACCCTGCTGCCAAGAAAAATTTTTAGGAAGAATCTCCACAGTGGTTTCTGAGATGTGCTGCCTCCAGGAGTCCCACCCTGCTGGAAGGGGGGCTCTGCAGGACTGTGACCCCAGGGTGCTCTGAGCCCCCTTCCACAGGCAGGAGTTGGGTTAGGAAGGATTTTGGCAGGCCTGACTTTGCCTTTTGTCTGATAATCTATCAGCATGCAAATGAACTCAAATATTGAAAGGAGAAAATTCATTAGCAAGGTTTTATAGCAGTGTTTTCAACTGAGCTGCAAGCTGCAGGTGAAGCTTGAAAGTAAAGGACTGACTGGGTGGGGAGGAGCTCCAGATCACCTAAAACATGAAAACACACCCATTCCATGGCAGCTGCTCTCAGGTCAGCTTGCTCACTCAAGAACCACTTAGCCACACGTGTTTCTTAAACTGATTGCCAGAAAAAAACCGAAAAAAATTGAAAATAAAAACTCATACAGTGTCTGAACATCACGTGAAGATCTGAGAAGGGTAAGCACAAGATTACACCCCAGTGATGTGGCTGAAAATTCCAGCTGCATTCAGCTTAATACCAACAAATCCCATGTGCAGGGTCTTTGATCAAACTGCACTCGTGAGGTTTGGGGCTGTGGGAGAAGAAAAAGCAACTGGGCAAAGACAATTCCATGCTCAATGTGTCTCTGTACAGTTTATTTTACAGGAGATGAGATGAGCACTATGGTGTATATAAACTTGCAGAACAATATAGGAAAATACAGTTTAACCATATGAAATTGTTTTACAGTAAGACAGAAAAATTACATTTAGGAAATGCCTTCAACACTGAAGGACAAGATCCACAGCTGACATCAAGTAGCTTCCACTGAACCCTGCCAGTTTACCCGAGCTGAAGATCTGCCCCTTAAATCTTTTCTTCATTCAACTTAAGTTCAGTAAGTGATTCCTTCATCTATCCTTAGGGAACAAAAGCCATCCTGTAATTTCCACAATGATCCAAGATTTACTAGTAACCCAGACAGAGGCTGTATGATCAATAAACTATTTAAGGGGTCTAGTCAGCCAAAATTTATGGGAAGTTATAAAATTTTGGTTAAGCATCTTTAAAAACAAGTCATTAGTACTGGCAAAAGACAACTTTCCTAGAAATTTAGAAGTATTTAGGAAAACTTACACAAAAAGGACCAAATAAGCAACTTTATTTTGAAGAAAACTCTGGTTTAGTGTATGACTGGGAATCTGGCCTGCCTGTGAATCCCTGCCAGTGTCTGCAGAACTGCCCAGTGGAATTCCCACACTGCAGAAAACAAGGAAATTGCCTAAGGAGAAGGAAGTGTTTTTGTCCAACACCAGTACCTGCTGTTTTCATAATGGATAGAGGCTGCTGTCCCTGAAGAGTGTTTTTGACCTAAAAGAGTATGGACATCCAAATTCCTTAGGCTATTCTGAAAATCTCAGCCATTTCATCAAAAAGCTCCAAAGGAACAAGGTCAACCATTCCCAAATTCTGGGATTAATAAGACTTTGATTATTGTGTTAGCAGATGTGAGATCCCTGAAATCACATTCAGCTTTTGAGTTCCAGGACCAGAACATTTCTTCTCTGTAAAAAAAAAGTTGCAGGCTTTTATTATTATTATAATTATCATTATAATTATTATTATTAATTTTACACAATAAAGTGTATCAACTCTTTTATGCAAAAATTATCCCTGCATACTATTTTTATGCAGAATTCCCTGCTTGTTCTACTGAGACCAAAGATGGGTCCAAAGATTAGCTTCAATGCAGCTGCTTTTAAATTTAATTTTTTCTATTCCATTTTCAGCATTGAGAATTTAGGATGCCTGAGCTGGACAGCAAATTATCAGAGCCCAAGGCAGGAGATGGGGGTGTCCTAAAAGGGTGCCCAGCTCAGAGCAAGGAAGGGGCTGAGAACCCTGCACAGATCTGTGCACAGTGGCTGCTCCTGAGATTTGGCAATTTGGAGGGGGAATCTGTATTTTCCACAGGCTTGTAGCAGACACCATTTCAAGAGGCACTTCAAGGGGATCTACGAGCAGAATTTTCACAGGGTTGTGATACAAGCCATTACTCAGTTACTTGTTAAATCACTGCCCCTAAAAAACTGCATATATTCAAAATTATAGTCCTGCCCACTCACTGAACCTGGATAGAGCAGCTGGAAAGCTTTTGCTCTCAATATCCACTGAGTTTGTCTCTTATGACACACCTGAAATAGTTCAACTTAATGTAAGTTGAGGGAATTAAATTTTAATGTCTCAAATCTATACGTGTTGGGTTTTTTTTTCCCCTGTGATTATTATGTGGTTAATCTAAGACTTATTTTTTTTATTGGTCTATGAAAGATTTTATCCACGTACAGTTCTTAGACTCAGATGCATCATTAGGCACAAAAGGTTTCTGCCTTGAGGAATGCATGGGATCAGAAATTTAAGTTGAATTGTGCTATGTGTTGGTCCCTTCAGAAAAAACATCCAGGAAAGAAAAAGAAACTGTGGCTAGGACAAAAAGAAGTTATTCCACTTCCAAACCTGGTGGCTGATTTAAAAAACCCAAAATTAAACCCAAAATAACCTCTCCAAAAAAGCTCCTAAAACTCTCAGAAAACACCCAAAAGCGTGAAGTTTGGTCAGCACTAACAGATATTGTATAACAGAATATGATTTTGAAAATATCAATATATTGGAATAACAGATATGTTCTATGAAACTTCAAAATTAAAGGTCCTGCCAAGTGCTGGGTTTCACTGATGAAGGGCTGGCTACAGTAACAACAGAGAGGGAAAAATGAGGAGTTGAAAGATGAACAAAATCTGTCAGACAAAGCAATGGGTGTTATTCCAACAGTGCTTCTCAGGAAAAGACAAGGATTTGCAGCCAGGAAAGGCTTCATCCCCCTGTGCAACAGCAGGGCTGAGGGCTCCAGGCTGCTGGAGCACAGCTGGCTCAGCACACCTGAGCTGGGGTGAGGGCAGCCAAGCTCCTGAGCCCCTGCTCCAGCCCCCAGGGCTGCCCTGGCACCCCCTGCTCTGCCATGGGTGCAGCCAGGTGGGAGCTGCCAGCTCTGGATCGAGCAGCAGCCACATCCCAGCACGGATCTGCAAGTGCTGAGCAGCACTGGGAGGATGCTGAGCCCCTCACTCATCACTGCTCAGCACCCAGCAGGGTCTGAGGGAGATTTACTGAGGTAAAGACCCTCCTGCCCCACGTGCCTGCTTGAATCTGAATTTTTCTGTGACTGTCTCCCACGTGGTTGGGATAGGTGTGAGCAGCAGGCTCCTCTGGTGCACACAGGATGCCTCTGGGCTGCTCCCCAGCCTGATGGCAGCAATTGGCCACAACTCCTCAGAGCCAAAGCCTCAGCAGCCTCTGCCATGCCCCTCTCCTATTTCAGCACACACGGGGTAGCAGAGAGCCTGCAGGCTTTCCAGAGAGCTCTGAGAACTGAAAAGCTCCGTATTTTGAGGAGTGCCTTTTTGATGCTGCCTTTTGAAGACGTGGTTGCCAAATGAGAGGAAAGTCAGGGTGCCCAGGACTGCCCTCAGGACAGCAGAGAGTGCTGCCATCCCTGGGCACAGACAGAGCAGGCTGCACCATGGCCAAGGGCACATGAGTTCCTGGGAAACTAAATCTGATTTCAGCTCAGAAGGAAACATCCAATCATCCCATCAAGGAGTCACATCTACTCATTCCAGGGGGACCTTCAAAGTGCTTGTCTGGATTTCTTAAGGTGCTTGGTAGTGAAGGACCCACCTGGGTAAGCAGTGCCCTTTCCCTCCCTGGGTGTGACTGAAGAAACAGATGGGCAGAGCTACTTTGTCACTGAATTTTTTGAGTTTTTACAGCTGCATCAGTAGGCGACCTGTGGGTCCACACTCCAGAGCTGTGTTCTGACTGCAGCCCCTCACAAGAACACCACTGGAGCTGCTGGGAGCTGCACAGAGAGCAACTACACTTTAATTATTTCTCATTTTTTTAATATTTACTTTATCTTGACTTGAGAACAAGTAAGGAAAAAAGAGGCTTGTGCATTTCTGTTTGTTAGCCTGATTTTCAAAGAGTCTTATCTCTTAGCTCCCTGTTGTATTCCAAGAAATCTCTGAGTGCTGAGCACTTCCAAAGAACAGGTGAAGAATGCCCATTTTTGTACAAGCCTACCTTGCAGCCACTATTTAAACAATGATATTAAACCCAGGGACAATTCTAGGGAGTTCTAACAAAGCCTGAGAAACTACAACTGCTACAAGCAGTTCTGTGAATGCCTCACAGAAAATTCCTGTTAGGGGGGAAAAAACCCAAAACCAACCCAAGCAAAGAAAAATAAAGCTTTATAAAGGGAAAAAGAAAAAGTGCAAGAGTTTGCATGCTGCCTGTCAGGCACTCAAGTGTGATTTCAGTGTTTACCTGTGCAATAAGGGGGAGCACAGCTGCCCCCCAGCAGCTCAGAAGGGGCTGCACAGGGGGAAAGGGAGTCTAGAAACATAACAGGGATTTCTGTAGGATCTTCACTGCTGTTACAGTATTTTAAAATTAAAAAAAATTAAAGCTATCTTCTACAATTCCAGTGTCCAACAGTGAACTGAAGTCCCTATGAGGGAGCAACCAAAGTCTTTCAAAAGATGTCCAACCCATAGAAGTGATGAACAAGTGTGAGGTACAGAGATGGCTGAATCTGGAGCAGGTTGGCAAAGTGAGAACTGGGCCTTTTGGGGATATTTTGCTCCAAGAAAGAAACTGGAATCTTGCTGCTAATGGGAGGAGAGTGCACTTGGCCCATGTGGTAAAGTTAGGGGGGATCCCAGCTCAGCAACTCCAACAGCCAAGAGCACTGGATCCAGAATGAGTTCTGGCAGGAAATGGGCTGAAAGAAAACCTCAGAGAGAAAGATTTTCAACTGTGCCTTGAAGACACAGGCAGGAAGGTCTGGATGATGAACAAGATGAATGAGCTGAAAACTGTTTGCAAGCACCAGCAAAACTTGCACTGAATACAGATGGGAGTGTTGTGGGTGAAGCCTCTCACCTGTCATGGAGCAGGACCCAGAGTCTGCTGGGGCTGGGAAACATCAGCAGCCAGGTACCTGTGCTCTCCTCTGGTTATTGAGGTGGAAAAGAGAGACAGACTCCACCAAGAGAATTAACTGCTCTGGGCAACTCCCATTCCTGAAACACTTCAAATGGACCAAGAACTAGAAGCAGGAAAACTGTCTGCAAGTAAAAGCAAAAGTAACAAAAAAACCCAATCCAACAAAGCTCCCCCCAGACAAACCCCCCAAACAAAAAACAACAACAAAAAACCCACCCCCAACTAAGAATTCAGAGCAGCATAAATACACCTTAGCAGAGGAGCCAGAACACAGAGAGACCTGTGCTAATGGGCAGCATTTCCAGTCCAAAACAGATAAAAGTACCAAACATCTTTAAAGAGAGAGGAAAAATAAAGTGTAATTGCTCATAGATTATTTCAGGTATTTATTAAAGAAAATACTGTATAAAGTGCTCAACTAGCTTTGTTTTGCAATCAAAACAAGAATGTGCTGAGGCATTGTCAAGATTGCTCATCTCAATCTACAATACAGCCTGGAACAGGGGGCAACCTGAAATGCAGCTTTCAGGTATTCACATTATTTTGGCCACTGAAGTTTGGAAGTTCAACCTGCACTTGTGACTTAAAAAATAAGAAAAGTGCCTGTCCTCTGAAGTGCAAGGTAAGAGTTAGGAGAAGTATACACTGATGTGGCCAAAAATTAATAAGACAGAGAGTGAATGAGCAGAAAGACTGAAAAGGGGAGATCATCAACTGCCCTGCTTGAGGGAAGAAGGGCAGGAGGATTCCAGGGAGGCTCCCAAGGACTCTCAGGCAAAGCAAACACTCCAAGTGGTGCTGCAATGGTCTGTGCAGGAACTCAGGTGAGGCTCACAGCACTGTGAGCTCTCCCAACCCCAAGAATAAAACTGCAGCCCAAACTGCCACGTGTGCAGGGGGAGTGCAGCACAGGAAATGTCCCAGCAGGAGCAGGGATCCTGAGCAGGCAGCAGGATCATCTGCCAACGTGCAAAGGATGCTTCATGAACCTTTAGAAAGGTTAATGAAGCAGCAGAGGGGTTGTGAAGGCATTTGCAAGGCAGGAGAGAACCTGTACTGGAGTAAAGAGAGGGTTGCAAAAAAGGGAGCAATGGAAAAATGCAAGAGAATTCGGTTTGAAATAATAAACCAGAGAAATAACCACTGCTGCAATGTTTTTATAAACATGCTTCAGGGAGGACCTTTCTGTGTCTCAGTTTGTATTTGTAAAGAGGAATATTGACTCCTAATGATTTAATCAAAGCATCTGGAAGGTGGTGAACAAAAACCTGGAATAGCAGTAGAACAAAAGAAGGATGCAGTTCTGGGGCTGGGGAGAAAAAGTAACTGTGAGATAAAATGGAGCAAAACTGTGGATCAGATGAAATAGTATGGTTTGGGATGTTGTAGCTAAAACCACAGTAAACACTGAGTAAAGGCCACAGTGGTGAGAATCAAGATTTCTCCTGGATCTAAAGCAAGAATCTGAAGAATCTTTGCATTGTATGAAATGCTGAAAAAATATATTAACAGCAACATTGAACGCTCAATCAGAAATAATAGCAGAAGAAAATAAATACCTTTTCAAAACCAGTCTCCAAACTATCTAACACTATTTGCTAAGAGCAATGTTGAATTTTTGGTGGTTTGCAGGAAGGGTAACATAGAAAAAACCTCAGGTTAAGACTCTGATGGTACAGAAGTGCTGGGCATCTACATCTACACTGAATGCAATCTAGCATCACATATTCATGGCAGCTTTGAAAATCAGGCTCCAAAAAGATAAAAGCCAAAATTTAGCAGGACAAACCTGGTAATTAAAAATGCCTAAAGTCTGTGACATCCACCTGAAGAAACCAACCAAGGAAATTTAAACCTGAATCCCAATAGAGGACTGTCTTTCAGGAGATTCTGTGGAAAAACACCTTGCATGAGCAGGAAAGATTTTAAACCTCTCATTTATTCCTTGGAATATGACCTCCTTCTGTCACTGAGAGCACTCTGACAGCTAATGAGGTAGGTATAGTACAACCAAGTCTTTCCTGATAAAAAATTGTGATGGTGACACTTTCAAACTTATCGACTGGCCGACAACAGAAATCATGAAAATGGGTTTATGTATCCCTGAGAGGGAGTATAAAACAGGAAGAACAGGAATCTCCTCCACAGATTTTGGGAGAAGGGCCATCACTTCACTGCCATGGTGAAAGCCATGTGAAAGCATTGTACTCACTGCAAGAAACACAGATTTTATAAATGGGGGAGCCAGGGAAGTTAATTGACTTGCCTATGGCCATGAGAGCAGTCAGTGATAGACCTGGGATTCATGATCAGGACTTCCTTGCCTCCTGCATCATATTCAGTGATCTCCTTGCTGGCCAGAGGCTCTCTGTGTGGCTGCTCTAACATACCCTATAGAGATAGTCATGCAAGGGGTGGAGCACAAAGTCACTGAAGAACAGAGCACTTTCTGTGCCAGGAAAAGCAGATTTCTCCTGGAAGCTGCGTGCAATTGGGAACCTCTGGTGGGAAGCACACATCTTGTTTTTTTTCACCCTGGAATGTCTGGTGCTTAAGGCTTAGCACAACGAGGACCATTGTAATGACTAAATGGAACAGAGATAGCCCATACAGGCATAAATTACAAGGTGTCTGTCTGGTAGTGAAACAACCTTCTCCCTATGCTCTTCTGACCCTTAAAAACAAACGTTAGCCTGCTTTAATTCAGTGGACTCCTCACATCCAACTACAGATCAGTCTATATTTCCATGTCCACAGGTCGGATATCTCCAGTTTTGTGTTCTTTTACCCACAGTTCCCTGTCTTTGGCAGGATCCACTTTCCGAAGCAACTGATCCACAAGTTCTACTGTCTGAAAGGAAGAAAACAAGAATCCAAATGTCAAGGGCACACTTCAAGCAGAGAGTCATGGCTCTGACCTGCAGAGCAGCTGTGGGCATGCCTACACTGCATCTGCAGGCAAGTGAGGGCTGCACCTTCATGACTGGATGGACAAGACAGGTCTGGATGTGCAGCCTTGTGGCAAGCAGAGGAGAGGGAGGCTCAACATGAAGAAGCAGAGACAGGTTTCCTGTGCCAGGCAGCAGCCAGGCAGCCTCTGACTCCTGTCCTGCAATCTGCACCTTGCACCAAACACAGCTGTACTGAGACAGCATGCATCTCTCATAATTTACTATTTGATAAATGGCCAGTTTTTAATAACGAAAAAAATTTTTTATATATATATCTCCCTTTTCCAACAGAAAAACAACTCAGCATGGCCCTTGCACAAACAGGAGACCTCAAGGAGTAGTGCACAGAGCTGATAATGGCTCCTCCTGGCCAAATGCCCCTCAGCTGGTCGTGTCTCCCCCAGGAGAGAGCTGGGATCCAGCAGTGTGAAATGTGAGCAGAGAGTCCTGGAGGAGCAGGACGAAGTGGAGCCACCACAGCACTGCTGCAGACTAACACGCTGCCTGCAGACACTGCTCCCACATCCTTTGGCAAAAGCCAGCCAGAGCAGGTCAGGAGGGACTGTCCTGCTCAGCTGGAGGGCAGTGGAGACCACGGAGACCAAACAAAAAGCACACTTACACTTTGGTTGAACATGTCTGTCTCGTGCCTCAGCTGTGTGTACTGGCACAGATGCTGCCGAATCATCTCCACCCTTTCAACTTCTAGTCTCTCAAGCTCCTGGACATGAAGAAAAACAAGTCCATATTTTTACTGGAACCTGAGCTTGGAGGCCCAGAGAAAGGCTGATACACAAAAGGCTGCCAGTAGGTCTGATCCTGCCCCAGGGTCATGCTTTGGAGCTGGACTCTGTGGTTGCACATTCGTCTGCTCTGCAAAGAATAAGAAACAGCAAGCAACAGCAGTCATCTCAGCCTGAGCCTAGCAACAGAAAAGAAGGTCAAACCTTTCCAAAAGGTTCCAAAACTGAGACAGCCAAGGCAGAGAGTGGAGCCCCTGCCTTCAGAGACGCTGCAAGCAAGAGGGAATCTGTTTCCTGCAAGAAGTTGTGCATGCTTTATTGCTAGCTACAGAACCTGCAGTGATTCCCTGGGGCAGCAGAAAGCACGTTGGGGTGGATGGCTCAGGTTGGGGGGGATGGCTCAGAGCACCCCCCATTCCAACCAGTACCTGTCAGAGCACAGATGATGAGCCAGGACAAGCTTCCACCTTGCTCAGCTGGCAGCAAGCTGAGCCCAGCAACACTACAGTTGGAAAGGCAGGTGATTTCTATCTTTCCTGATATTTTCTGCCTCCCTTCTTCTTCTGGATTCTGATGTTATACCCCAAAATCTGGATTTAGTCCTTCTGGACTGAATACACTGAGCATTGTGTGCAGTTTTGGGCAGTTTATATGTTAATATAAAAAATACATTAAAATTAAGCTGGTAAAGAGTGTGCACGAAGATAGTGAGGGGGGAAGCCTTAGGGGAGGCTCTGGTGAGATCCCACCTGGAGCACTGCAGCCAGCTCTGGGTTGGCAGCACAGAAAGGATGTGCAGCTTCTGGATTAAGTCCAGAGGAGGCCACGGAGATGCTCCAAGGCAGCTTCTAGCAAGCCAGGCTGAGACAACTGGGGCTGGTAAGTCTGCAGAGGAGATGGCTCTGGGGAGACTTCAAAGAAAATTGTGAAATCATGGAATAGAAAAGTTCATTAATGTATAAATGGATTTGGATTTATTATGTGATTTTCTGTGTTTTTCTTGTGCATTAATTCACCCTTCCTCAGGACATTTGGAGTGTTCTGGCCCCTAAGCAGCCCTGAACTGGTTTAATGCCTTCTGCAAAGAAACAATTATTTCTTCTTTCCCTTAATGACGAGTTTTTCTTAGAGAAAATGGCAAACACAATGTGAGATTTAGCACCCCATTTCCCCCACTGCTTTGCACTGAACCCAGCTGTGAAAGATGAATGCTGCAGGCTCGAACAATTTTGCAAGGGTAGTTTTAGATGTCACATACCAGGGTGGTGGTCACCATCTCCTCAAACCACTTGGACTGGGCTTGATTGTAAAGATCCACACAGCGCATCAGATCATCCCCTGGAAGAGTCAAGAGACAACACATCAGCCTTTTCTAGCCACAGCTGGGAAGGAAAAGTGCAGGTCAGGTTGTGCAGACCCCAAGGATGTGAAGATGAACCCTGGTGGAGCTCAGAGGAGTTCTGCTAAGTGGCATTTGTCACATGGAGCAACATTTCAACTGAATGCATGCACTTGATGCATGGCAAAAAAGGAGGTGATTGGGGTGAGAATGAACAGGGGGCAAAGACAAGAGTTGGAAAGAAAAATGTAAGCATGAAGAGTAGTATTTTACAAAATGCCCAGAAATATAAAAAGGCAAGTTGCTTCAGACAAAAAAAAAACCCCACAGATGGAAAGTTTTATTTGAAAATTAAAGTAATTAAAATGAGAAATCAACAATGGTGAGTTATGGAACTGCAGGGCAGCATCTGGGGGTGAGACTGCAGCCTCAGAGGTCTCTGTCTCCAAGGGGAGAGATGCATCAGGCCCCAGATATTGCATGAGGGGATTTGCTGCTGCTTTGCAGCCTCAGGCATTCTCCAGCCTCTGGAGATGCCAGATTCTGAGCTCCAGCTCCTTCTGGGATCAGGGCAGCCACACAAGAAGCTGCAGTTCTTCCCATTTTTCCCTTTGTTGCAGGACTCTGCACTTAGAGAGGAGGAAAGGTGGGTGGCAAATTTGAAAAACAATTCTCAGAGATTGCTGCTTTCCAGCTAGGAAATTCTCTTTGTTCTTTTAAAATGAAGCTCAAATTTCTCTCTCCCTCTCTGATCTTCAGCCCTTCCTTGCTTGTTCAATAAAAATCGATTATAAACAATTTCTAAGGACCCAAGGAACAAAGGGAGACTGTGAATTTTCAGGTGAATACAGAACATCTCTCACAGAGCCTCCTGTTGTTAAATCATGACTTTTCTTTCTCCCCAAATGATTGTCTGTACACATGGTCACACTGCCAGTGACTCTTCCCAGTCTCCTTAAAACCCAGACATTTATCCTGAGGTTTTAAAAACCTCAGAACTCTTGAAGGAGTTCTGCCAAGGAAGCAGCCCTTGCTGAAGGCCTGAAACAAGGAAGTCCTAGCTGAAACTTATTTTTTGCAAAGCTGCTAACTGAGCTGCATGTATCAGCTCTGCAGATCTCAGAGAAGTTTCTGATGGATCCTGCAGATGTGGCTTGAGCCTCTGTAAAACATGCACAGGTCCCAGCAAGAGGCTGTATCCCCAGTGCAGTGCAGCACTCACTACTATATCCTCAGCATTCCTAGAAGAGAAATTATTTTAGTCACTGAGTAGCAGTGGAAAAAAAACCAAAAAAAAAAATCACTTTCAAAGAAAAAGACAGCAATAGTAAGTGTAATAGGCACCCACAAAGTTGTGGGTGAGTGTGATTTAGGGAAGAACCAAGGAAGGAACTATGATTTATGGAAGAAACACCCTCAGCTAAGCTTCTCTGAATCTGAATCTGGAAGTTCCACAGACATTCAGCAATCTAAGGACACTTTCAGGAAAACAGAAATGGAACTCACCTGCCTGGGTGGACTTCCTCCTGGCCTTCTTGATTTCCTCTTCTGTCTTGTTGCTGAGTTTCACCTCTAGCTGCTGAGTTTTCATTTCCAGATCCTTCTGCCTCTCTGTCAAAGCTTTCCGGGCCTTGGAGTAATGAAAGGAGAGTCAGGAGTTACAGAGAAAAGAACTGGCAGCAGCTTTCAGCCCTCTAGGACTCCTGCACACAAGTGTTTCTCAGCAGGAAGTCAGCAACTTTGCATCAAACTGGGTCCTAACAGGGATTCAGGTTCTTACAGCACCCTGGGGAGAGCACAGAAGTGTCCTACAACCCCAGAGGAGTCACCACCAACAAATCACAAACACATCTGAACTCTTCACAGAGTCTTGAAAAGGAAAAGGACTAATGGCATCATCAGGCTCTCCTGTTTCTGAACAGCTTTCTCATTATTTCTGGAAGAAAAGAGAGATGGAGCCTCTTTCAAACATCTTCAACAGCATCATTACCAAGACACCTCTTCCATCCACTTTTCTTAGGATCTGAATCGTTGAAGCAATTTCAAGTATTTCACAAAATTTATCTTTAAGTATGTTCTGGACTCAATGTACACCTCACAAACTAACAATAGAAACTTAATTCAGAAAAACCTATCCAGGTTCATGCCAACAGTAGAGATCAAGAGCCTGAGGTCTGGTTACAACTGGTGACTTGAACTACTTCAGTTCTTCAAGCTGTTAAAACCTGATTTATCAGTACAAATATATACAATACAGGTAAATTAGTGAAGTATCTCAACAAACAAACGTTGTTACATGCAGGCTGATAAATACATAAAAATCACTTGTTTTGCATGGATTTGTTATGGAACATGCCACCTTCTTTATACTGTACCAGTGTTTCAAACCAAATTGGCATGACTGTACATTGTTAGCAGTTTTCTACAGTCACACCAGCCTCAACCTTACAGCACTGTTGAAGCATTCCTGGAATGTTTTCCATGTGCAGCTCCGAGGCCCTGGCTGGGTCCTGCAGGTCTCCAGAGGGAGCTGCAGGAGAGCAATCCCTGAGTGCCCCACAGGCACTGCAGTCACAGCTCTTCCCTGCCCTCACTCCTTCTTCCCAAGGCTATTCCTAACTCACTCCTCCCAGTATTGCTACTGAGTTGCTTTGCAGATAGGAGTGTGACCAGCTTGGTGTTTTGCAGAAAACGCCTTCCCTGCTTGCACTCAGCCTAACCTTGTGTATCCTGCAGCAGCTCCCGAGGGGAACTCCTGCTGAGCTTCAAGGAAAGCACAAACAGCTCCGGGGGTGACTGGGAATGGGATTTCCTTCCCGATTTGCACCCAAAAGCAAACCTCCTGAGGATACAATTTGGCAGCTGAGGCACAAGCATCCCCATTTCTGCCAGCAGCTGCTGGGAGATTGGATTTTGTGGCTTTAACTGCCTTCACCACAACCTCAGCTACCTCCTGGTTTATCAGCCCACTACTGGGTGCTGCTGCTGTTTGGGTATTTTCAGCGAGGATGTTTCTTGTGAAGGGGTTGTGATTTGCCAGACCAGGGTCCAGCTGCCCTCCTTGGCCACCTGCTTTTGGCCACTGAGCCAGGTGAGCCTTTGACCTGACCCTGCTGCCATTTGAAGGCAAGGGGTCCTACACTTTGAGGACAACAGATGGACATGAATAAGAAGTATTTGCATCAGATGTATTAGAAACTTATTGCCCCAAGCTGGGAAGGGGAGGATGAACCAAAAAGCCACTTTAGCAGTAAGATGTTTGCCCCACACTTCCCAGATCTCAGCAAACACCCAACTGTGCCGGAGGCCGGGCAAAGCACAGCCAGCAGTGAAAGCCCTCAGCAGGAGCAGCTCTGGTCCTTTGTTAGAGGACAGAAACTCTTCACGGGGCAGCTGCCCCTCTGCTCAAAGCAGCAGAGTGTCAGAGAGCCCCCGGGCTGTTCCTGCCCCCACCTTCTCCACAGCTGAGTAGCGGCTGGCCAGGTGCTTGCGCAGGTCCGCGATGTGGTGGTCACACTTCTTCATGTCCTTCTTGAAGTTCTCCCTGAAGTTCAGCAGGGGTTTCTCCACCTCGCTCTGAAGCTGGCAATGAAAACAAAGGAAGAAGTTGGCAGTAATGAGGAGCCAGGCAGTGATTCCTGGCTCTTCACAGAACCACTGAATCATTAAACTGGGAAAAAAACCTCCAAGATCTTCAGGTCCCATCGTTAACCCAGGGCTGCCATGTCCACCACTAAACCCTGCCCCTAAAGTGCCAAATCCACACGTTTTTTGCACAATTTAGAGGATGTTACAGAGTGCAGAGTTTAAGGAGAAGTAAAATAATGGAAAAGCCCCTCTCTACCTGGCCTGCCTACACACACACATCACTCCAGGGTGCATTTTTTCCTTTTGGAAAACAATACAGGAGGACAATGGGGAGCAAAAAGTATTTCACTAATTACAGCCCTGATGTCGAAGTTTAAGGCAGAGCAGTGGGTTACCAAGGCAGCAGCTGGTTGCCAGAGTAACCTCTGCTGAATTGCTTACAAATGGTGCAGAGCTATAATTTTCCTCCAGAACATGGCTGTTGTGCTGAGATATCTGCCACTGTATTGAACTTGAACACCCACAGAGGTTAACAGAATGTAACAGGACTCAAGAGCATGTCACATGTGGTGGAAAAAACCCAGATAAATACCCTAATTTGTAAAAGAAATCTCCTTGGGCATCGCTTGAGATAAAACCCCAAAATAACATGATGTTCCCAGCACACTTTTGAGAAAGGCTAATGATACAAAAATAAAAAAAAAAAAAGCCAGAGTTCTGGTTTTCTTCCTTTCAGACAGGTAGAGTAGATTCTTGTTGAGAAGCCAAATATTACTTTTCATTTCTTCCTTTGAAGAAGTAACATGTACAAGCACTAGTTAAATTTACTGGCTGGAACACAGAACCCAGGTAAACAATATCTAGAATCAGTTTTGCTTCTAAAAAATTAGGGCTAAATGTGTTTCAATTTACTCATCAGGCAGACTAAATAAACTGATTTCAGGAGGAAGATTGTGGACAGAGTTTCAGTAAGTTTGTTCACCAACTTAATAATTCTTCTGAATTTGTACCACATGTATGTGCATCTCCCCCACTAACATGCACTGAAGGGAGAGGCCTAGCAATTCAGGGCAAAAGTCTTTGGACAAGAAAGAACAATTTACCTTAGAAGAAAACTTGAGATGAACCTCTGCTTCATCAGCTAAACTCTTCTTGAGCTGAGCCCAAGCTTCTCCCAGTGTGCTGTAGGAAGAGGACAAGGATCAATTTCTTCCCCACCTTTCCTCGTGGGACCTGTCAGACAAATCTGGCACAACACTTGGCACTGGATCTTGATCAGCAAAATCATGGAAAAGGGTAACAGAAATCTGAGAAAACAACCAACCTTTGTCACCAAGGCAGAACTGTGTTTGCAGCAGATCTCTGAAAACACAGTTCATGACAATCTCCACTTACACAGGAGCCAGAGCCTCCATAAGCAAGATCCTTCAGCAGCTTATCCTGACCATAACAAAGTTTCCACTAGTGCAGTTTTTCCACTGCCTCTTCTACTTTACACCCTACTTCAGAGAACAGATTTTCACTTCAGGTGAAAAGTCCTGGAGGAGCTTTTCAGCACTTGAAAATTTCTCCATTGTCTTTTTCTTCCAGATTACTTCCAAGACAGTGGCAGCTGAGGCACACTCCTCCAGACCCTCTGTGACAGCCTAGACTCCTCTTAAAGCATCAGAACCAAAACTGCACTGTCCCCAGCACAGTACAACTCCAGTGGCTAAACTGGTAACAGATTATTTTGTATCAGACACTCTTTCTTCTACATATTTCAATATGATTGCCTTTTTAGAAAACAGCATGAAGTTGCTGATGAATAAGCTTGTGATTCACTATAGCCAGATCCTTCTCCCACAAACTGTTATGTAACTGTATCTTCCACATCCTGTGAAAGTATAAAACCCGCTGCTTTGTCCTCATTAAAATGCATCTTATTTTTTTTTTCAGTTAATTTCTTCTTTTTAACACGAGAATTCTGAATTGCAGCCTTTTCTTCAAATCACACATACCAACCCTCCTAGCTCTGTCACATCTCTGATTACAGTAAATCCACAATTTCTTCTACCATAGGTTGTTCATTACAAAATCATTTCAAAACCCCTGGACTTAGGACAAGCCCTTTGGGATCTCATTCCACAGCTACTTTCTGCAGTTTAGTTTTTGCATGCAGTGGGTTTTTCCTTCCTAGTTTTTTGCACATTAGGCTTTATTTAGGCACCATTTCTCTTGTCTGCCTACGAGAATCTCCCACCGCAAAAAGCAACACTAAATTAAGAGTTGTGATGCTTGACCTACTCTCTTACTCCATCACTGAAGGAATTCAGGTTGCCTTGGCATTGTTCTCTATGCATATACAACAATTTCTCATCACCTTTGTGTTCCCCTTAGTTTGATGGTTTATTTACCACTTTGCAGAGGTTAAATAAAGCTGAGTGATCTACAGTTCCTAACTCCTTCTATCTCTTCCCTATCCCCTTTTCAAGGATAATGTGATTTGACTGTTCCTGATAGCCTGAAAAATCACCTGTCATCTGCAGACTAATGATCTGTCACCTCTGATGCTGCAGCAAGGACTTGAGTCCTCAAACGTGGTGTTCATCAGCTAAACAACTTAGATACACCTACAGAAGTGCTCCCAATATTTCTCCTTCCCTGAAGTGCTCTCCCACTGCCCAGCTCTCACTGACACTAACCCTGTTATCTGACCAGCAGGAGCACCACTGGACAGTGCTTTCAGCTCCATGCCCTCTGCACCATGTCCTTTCCAGTTCCCTGCTTCAAGCTTTCTTAGCCTTGAGTGCTCATCCCCTCCCTTTTCACTTACTCTGCCCTAGTTTCCTTCCCCTTCATTTTTCCCAGTCATTCCCTCCTTCCCCCATCAGGGGTAGGGGAAAGTGGAAGGAAGATGTGGAAGAAATTTGGTTTAGCTTTGCTGGGATCGGGTGAGCATCCACCCCTAAGGAGAAAGGAGGACCCCACTGTCACTGCAGGTGCTCAGGGCAGGAACAGCCCAGTTATCCTCTTGCAATTTCTGTCCTTGCCTCTTGGAAGCTGAGCAAAACACCTCACACAGCTTCAGTGCTGGCAGTAACACACTGTGTTCAAAGCTGTGCTGGGGACAGTCATTCCCAACTTTGGCCTTCAGTGCTTGGAGGGTTTGTGGGGAGACAGGCAGAGCTACCAAGGTCTGATCCTTCAGGAGTGGTGCCTCTGCATTATTACTGAAGAGCTGCAGTTCAGTCTCAACTGCACTGCCTAATGTCTTCCTAGTAACTTCCCAAGTGTGAAAATGTTGGAAATAAGAAGCAGTCTGCTGCTTTTCTTGAAGGGCCAGAACCCTGATGAGAAGAGACTTCTTCATCCTCCCCCTTGTCTGTGCTGCTCTGATTGTACCAGCATTGACCTTACACATCTCCTCTCAGTAGTACATATATATATATATATTCTATATATTCTTCCATTTTCAAAGTAGTTTAGCATAAATACATGCTAATCCTGGAAGGAACTAGCCCTGGCTACAACAAGGACAGCATACAAACCTGATTGGAAAGATATTTTATATACATATTCCTAAAAACCTTCTCATTACCAACCTAAAAAAAAAAAACCCAAACAAACAACTCCAAAGCAATTCCATCTTCCCCAACATGCCCAGGGTGCTAATCTAAATAAACCTCTACTCAACGGGAGAGAGCTGGGGAAAATTACATGTACCTGCGTGGGAGAAATGCCTTTTATATTAAAATATGTCTTCTGTGAAAGTCACAGAGACACACTTACCCTTCTTCCTGAGCAGCCAAGGAATTCTGAGACAGTTTGGACAGGTTCTTAGCATATTCCTCCTCAATCTTTATCCTACACTCACATACACACAGAGAGAAAATAAAAAGACAGCAGTAAGTAAGCTTGAAGGCAGAAACCCACACACATAATTTGAAGAAAATTCTCTGCATTTTAACAGATTTTGCCACAGGAATTTTCCCTTCAGTCTCCAGGGCTTGGCAGCACCAGTTTGATGAGCCGTCTTCTCCCCCCATATGCTAAAAATGCAGAGGCAAGAGCAGGGCTATATGCAGGACGGCATGTGAGACAAAATTAGCTGAAGAAGCCACAGTTCTGGAGAGCAAATAACAAGGACAGAGTGTCTCTGCTGTGCAGCACGGGCTGTCTGCAGAACCAGGAGCACGTGGTTCAGTCTGCTGTGAAATGTGAGGCTGCACATCCTTGAGGCAAAAACGAAGGAATGCGGCGACCCGGGAGAAAATCCAAATGAGATTTGGGGGGGCTGAAGTGCACCTTTCTTAGGGACACCAAGAGCTTCCTGCTCTCTGTTATGGGTGACAAAGCATGGCAGAGATGTGGCAGGAGCTTCTGTCACCAACGTGTGCCTGGTGCAACCCCTTCCCCTCGCTCCCCCCACTCAGGGCCCTGTCCTTGTCCAGGAACAGGAGCTGAGCTTGCCAGTGGTGAGGGAGCAGAGGGGAGGTGCTGGCACAGAGCTGCTGTGGGAATGACTGCAGGGAGCTGAAGGAGTGCAGGGGACAGGGGTACGTGCTGCCAGCCCAGCAGGGAGGGATGAGCAGCTGCTGGTGCAGAGGGATGGGCACCGTGCCTGAAACCATCCTCCCTGAGCCCTGCTGCCAGTGAAACACCTGCAAGGTGCACATGCTGCCAGGCACAGCTAACAGCTGTCTGTTTGCTGGTTTTCAACCCAGCTCGCTCAACAGATCATTTCTGAGAGAGCTCTGTGGCCCCCAGGTAGAAAAACTCCTGATTCTGTGCCAACTATGCACGAGCAGGGGCAAAAGCTGCTCTGAAGTGTCCGTCCACAAAGACTGGGAAGGGGGGGTATTTCTGGCATGCCCATTTGCAGGAGCTAGTTGATCAAGTGCACTTTTGCAGGGCATATTTGTGCTAAAAAGGGTCCCCTGAGATAGCTGAGAGGGATCTGCTGCTCTGGGCTGCTGGAAATACGCTGGTGGATGGTGTGGGAGGGAAAGTGCCACGCTGTTGTTATGATCCCTGGAGTTCAGGGCCTGGGTGCCACAGCTGAGAGCTCCACAGCAAAGCCACTGACTGGGATGTCCCTTCCAGCAAGTGACTGGGATGCAGCTGGCTGAGGCCCAAGATGATACCCAGCTTGGTGTGACACAGCACTACAGACCTTACCCAGGAGCTGGGGGTCCTCTTCTTCCCCCTGCCATGAGGACAAAACCAGCCAAAAAAAAACAGCTGCTCTAACAAGACCAACAAACACAGGTATCAAAGGCTTCACTGCACCAGGGCCTCACTATGAAAAGGGTTTTATCCAGGCACGTTTCACCTAAGGTACTTTAAAGACCTACTTCAGGATGAGACTAATCTTGTCTCAGAAGTCACAGGTTCTGTGGACTGGAAAGAGAGAACAGGTCAAAAATAATTAAAGTACAAATGTCTCTCCCCAGAGCTAAGGTTCACTGCTTTGGCCTCAGTTCCCAGACAAAGTTCTAGTCTACAGCCCTTATTATAAACTTCATTCCTACTGAATTTTGTCTTTAGGATGCCTTTGACTGATTTTCTGTGGATGCTGATGTCCAAAGGCTCAAGTCTGCTGACTGTTCTGAGCTGCCCATGCAGACCCTCACAGAACCTGTGTCTCAGTCCTTTGTCTCATGAACAGAGGAGCAGCTGACCAACTTCCATCAAAAAGATCTGCTGTGAAAATATCAAATTTAAAATCCTGTCAAGTTCTTCCCTGCTACTGCTGAAGCTGGGGAATTATTGAATGCAGTAGGACAGAAGCAAGCCTCATGTCTTCAGAAGGAAAGAGAGTAGGTTTAGATTAGATATCAGGAAGAAATTCTTGCCTAAGAGGGTGGGCAGGCCCTGGCACAGGGTGCCCAGAGCAGCTGTGGCTGCCCCTGGATCCCTGGCAGTGTCCAAGGCCAGGTTGGACAGGGCTTGGATCAATCTGCTCTAGTGGAAGGTGTTTCTGTTTTCACCCTTCACTGGGAAGGGTGAAACTGGATGAGCTCTGAGGTCCCTTCCAACCCAACCCATTCTGTGATTCTCATGATTTCACAAGCACACACAAGACACCCAAGGTCTGGTGCCATCAGTGCCTGTCCTACGTGTGGCACCAGGCAAACAAAGCCACTGGCTTTGATGGAAGAGCTCCTCACTGGTTCCAGCTCTGGCCTAGGCTCCACGATTTTTTCAGGGATTTGAAGTGTTACTTGTACTGCAAATGGATGGCACTACTAAAAGGGCAGACTGCTGGCAAGGAGGAACATCAATAAAAGATAAAAATAAAAAGGCAAAATATCTATAGCGAAGAACGCCGAATATAAGAAATAAATTATTCTACCCCAGCCTGGCTTCCTGTCACCATCTGTAGCCAAAAGGGGCTAAAAACCAAGATAAACCTCAAAGAGGGGAAAAAATCTGCCTCTTGATCCTGCCTGATATAAACAGACTGCAAACTCTGGATTAGGGTGACTGTGAAACACAAACATGCCAGAACTCCTGAGTCCATTTTCAGACATCCACGAGGCTGTTTGGCAGTAATTCCACCCTCCTAACAAAAAAAGCTACAAGTTCTTGTTTCCACTCATCTGTTTGAAAACTTCCAGGATTTCACTCCCTACACAGTCAGGAGCATTACAGATTTTAAGTGCATTTTGACCCATACTGCTCTGACTTTACTAGTTCTAGTTGATCTTTGGATGTTTATTTCCTCTTCCCTTTTATTTTTTTTTAAAGTACTTTGTGTGCCCACACTCAAATAATTTCAGTCATGAAATATTATGGTGGATGAAGAAAAACAAGAGAGCTGCAAAGGGAGGCAAAGATGATCTGATGTGACTGCCATGCAAGAAGACACTAAATAGATCAAGACAACAGGGGGAACAGGGAGAAAGGTGGTGGAGGATATCAGACAGACAGCTCCACAACTGCCACTGTGGGAAACTGGGACTGTTTTTACACTCTTCCCCCAGATTAGGAGAGAACAATGAAATTATCAGACCACAGAAGCATAATTACTTTTCCTGTAGAGCAGAGACTGCAGGAGTGTTCCACAAATTGCTGGAGACAAGCAGTGAAAGGTGCACACATGGATCTGCTGAGCATGGCAGAAGCTAAATATTCTGCTATTTAATTTACATTTTCTAAACACAGCACTGCTTAATTAAGAAGTGAGTAAGACACTGTTCTTTGCTAATGGAAAAACTGCTTCTTATACCTGGTGCTTCTCAGGGCAGTCTGCAGATTTTTTGGCTGTTTTGGAATCCTTCCCTGAACGCAAAAGCTGGACCTGATTTTCACTTTTGATTTAAAGCAATACCTTCTTTCACACCAACACCCTGGATTTCTCAGTTCAGTATATTTACTAATTACTTTCCTCCCTTTCTTGAGGTCTGTCTTCCTAAAAGTCAAACTCTGTGACCATTTGTCTTTTATAACCCTACCTCTGCCAACAAGAACTGAATGAACATGGGATTGCTCAGTCTGAGACTGTTATATACAAGAAGCTCCTGTAAAAACATCTACCTGATAAACTAAACTCCAGTTAGCTGCCCTCTTGTTGGATATTTGATGAAGAAATCTGGTTATCATGTCTTCCTACTGAAGGCTTCCTTTTGTTTTTAATAGCTGCTTGAATCTCACCTCCAGCAGGCTGATTGCACAAAGAGAATTTTTTCTGGACATGAAAATTCCCAGTTAAATGTGGTCTTGTGTTCCCCAAGGCACCTGATGAAAACCTTATCAATATTTCAGCCCTCTTAGCTGGGGACACAGAGGTTCCCCTGGTGGCCTGAGCTCTGTTTCCAGGAACCAAGGCACCAGCTCAACACCATCCTCCTCCTTTTCCACACTCAACAATCCTGATCCTTTGTTACAAACAGATAACAAATGTATTCATCTTTCTGTAACTCCCATCCAGACACTCTTCACACTCAATTCCCAACCTTTTTTTTTGTTTCCAGCACACAGTGGATCTTTTCTTTCCTCTCCAGCATGCCTGCTCCTTCCTCTGCTGAGGACAGACACGCCTCCCCAGTGTCAGAGCTGCTCTCCTTGCTCTCCCTAATTTCACACCAACTTTCCCTTCCTCTTGAATGCATCCTGATTTTATTTCTGTCAAATTTCATTATATATTACTTCCTTTGAAGCAGCTTCCCCCTCTTTTCCCTTGCTATCCTTATTTCCACACTCTTGCCATCCTCTCCCTTAGCAAGCCAATTTCTCAGTTGGATTTTTAATGTGCCAGGTGCTCCTTTCTCCCACCTCTGGTCACACTGGAACTGTCTCTTGGGCTGACTTATGTCAAAAGCTACAGAAACCTCATGTGAATGCTGGGCCCTGTATCTGATCACCATCATTGCCTGTGACACTTTGCATTTTCCCACTGCTGCCACATCCCTGGCATGAAAAAGAAGGTGAGAGAGAGAAACAAAACAAACTATAAATGAAGCAACTATCTGCATGTTCTGCCCAACTGAGCTGCACCCTGAGAAGGCTCTGGGGAGAATTCAGAGCCCCTGGCAGGGCCTAAAGGGGCACCAGGAGAGCTGGAGAGGGACTGGAGACAGGGGATGGAGGGACAGGACACAGGGAATGGCTCCCACTGACACAGGACAGGGCTGGATGGGATTTTGGGCAGGAATTGTTCCCTGTGAGGGTGGGCAGGGCTGGCACAGGGTGCCCAGAGCAGCTGTGGCTGCCCCTGGATCCCTGGCAGTGTCCCAGGCCAGGCTGGGCAGGGCTTGGAGCAGCCTGGGACAGTGGAAGGTGTCCCTAGACACAGAGATGGCAAGGGGCTGGAATGAGATGATCTTTAATGTCCCTGCCATCCCAAACCATCCTGTGGTTCTATAACCAAGCTCAAGTCCAAAGTGATGTCTTTTTACATCTTCCTCTAGGAAACTGTGCCTGTGCTCTATGTGAATATCACCTCCACTCTGCTTCTCCTGTTCATGCTTCTTCCTTGAATCTGCAGCTTAAAACCTTCTTGGTTCCCTCTAAACAGCCTTTGTGAAATACAACTCAGAGCATGAGAGACAAGTGAGAGCTGGAGAAGCCTGGAAAGTGTGGGTGAACATTAAAGAAATATTAAATGTTCATTAAGAATTTGTAGTGTACCTTTTATGCAGTTTAAACCTTAACATATTTAAGGAATACCTAAATTGGGACAAACCAATTGCAATCGATATTGAATTGATAATCAAGTGCTAATTACCTTTCTCGAACAAACTCTGCCATTTCTTTCTGCATCTGTTTCCCTTTAAGTTGCTTTTGAAGAAGAATTTCAAATCCCGACACTGTATTGTTCCCTTGTGAGTCCTTCTTATCTGCCTGAAAGAAATAAAAGGAAGTTCAACAAAAAGCTTTGGAGGCCAAACCCACAGAGATGTGGCTCCCAGCAGCAGGTGATGCCTGAGGAACCCTCCCCTGAGAGCAGCTGATGGCTACAGCATCTCAGTCCCTCCCTAGGAAATAGCCCAACACTCTCCTGCTCCTCTTATTCAGTTTTGTTTTTTTAATTTAAAAAGGGAAGCTTTACAATTATCTGTAGCCAGGTGTGGGGGCCAAAGCAGCAGCCCTGCTGCCATTCCTGCCCACAACCCTTCACAGCTGGGTTAAGTGTCAGCCCCAAGGGCTCAGCCTGCCCAGAGCTGGAATCCTGCAGCCAGCACAGGGAACTCTCCTGGGGCAGAGGGGAGGACAGTGCTGCTCCTTGCAGGGCTAACACAGCCCCAAAACACCTGTAACAGACTGCCAAGTTCAGCTGTGAGTTGTACTGAGGAAAGCAGAGCCAGTCTGCAGGGATCTGCTGTTAGACCAGGCAAAGCAGCCCCCTGTCCCACAGGTCACCACCACTCAGCCCATCTTGCACTGTTTTTTTACACAGCCTCTTGCCCCACTGGCCTCAGTGCTGCCACAAGAACCAGCCCAGTTTCCTCCCTGCTGCCTCTTTGCTCTCTCCTTCCCTGTTTCATTTCTTACCCTCTCCCAACACACAAATCCCCACAGAACATTTCCCTCAGCACTGCAGATTTTGCTCGGATCCCCCGCGTGCTGCACCAGTCACCAGAGGAAAATGCCACATTAATCAAAGCAGGAGACTGGCAGGACGCCCTGCCAGGCACCAGCAGGCTGAGACAGTGGGAGAAGTGGAGATGATGGAAGGAGGAGAGCGAGCTGTGGGCAGACCATGACAAGGCCAAAGAGGAAATTCCTGCCAGCAGAGTTACGGGAGGATAAAAGTCTGCAAGAAGTAAGGAGCTTTAAATAGAGTTTCACTGAATTCGAGGTGTGACCAACCCATGGAGCCAAGCACTGCCTGAGCTTGAACAGGGAGGACCAAACAGGGCAGGAACTTTTGCAAAAAACTCAGGCTGTACACCACTCATGACTTAGGGCCCACTGGGATCAGAAGACTGGAAGAAAGTGAACAAAATTTGTGATAAGGTGACCATTTTCAAATATGTCAAAGTATTTTAGCAATGCCCTGCCAGCAGCACTGAGCAAGCACAAGGGGACATGCTGCTGGGCCTCCAACACTGACCCTTTTTTAAAACAAGGAAACACTTCAATAACTAGTAACTGAAAAAACACATGAGATTCCTAAAAGCTTCATTGTTGATTCCTTTTGTAGCGTCTGTTGATTCCATTGTGGTTTTCCTCTCATTGCCCAGAAAAATCTTCTGGTGGAAGAAGTTTTCCACTGGAAGACCATGTTCTGTCAGCTCCACCCTCCAAGGAGTACTGCATCATTTTAGTGTGATGCAGGAACCTGAAAACACACCTGAGCCCCTTGCAGTGCCTAAAGGGGCTCCAGGAGAGCTGGAGAGGGACTGGGGACAAGGGATGGAGGACACAGGAATGGCTCCCACTGACAGAGGACAGGGCTGGATGGGATTTTGGGCTGGAATTGTTCCCTGGAGGGTGGGCAGGCCCTGGCACAGGGTGCCCAGAGCAGCTGTGGCTGCCCCTGGATCCCTGGAAGTGTCCAAGGCCAGGTTGGGCTTTAAGAACCCTTCCAGCCCAAACCAGTCTGGGATTCTCTCCCCTTCCTGCTGCACTGTCCTCTTGCCTCTGGTGTTTTGAGATCCGTGGCTTGTCCTACATCCTCCATATTTCCTGAGCAAAGCCATCTCCTGGCCTTGCCTTTCTGGACACTCCTCTGGTGATCAGCCACATCTCAAACGTGTCAGATGTTTCCAGGAGATCTTCACTGGCATCCCAGTACTCCTTGAACACACTGCATCTCAGCCCAAATTCTTCTTTACCTTGTACCACAAATCAAGCTGTTTATTCCACTTCCTTGGAAGCTCTGGAGCTGCATGTGGCATGTGGCTGGCTGCCTACTTACCCAGAAATAATCACAGTAGCTCCACTCTGAAGGTTTCAGCAACTGCTGCTCTGGCATTACATCAGGGTGGGGGAAAGTCACACAGTTGATCTGTTAAAAAAAAAAAAAAAAAAAAAAAAAAACAAAAAAAAAAGGAGGTATAA
>VYXF01009888.1:107228-118422 GCA_013397295.1 Polioptila caerulea | reverse complement strand
AGGCAGGGATGGAGGGAGGGGAGGCCCCGGCCCGCTGCTCCGCCTCTCTCGCCTCCGCCGCGCCGAGCGCGGGGCCGGCGCTCGCTGCGCCGTGGGACGGTGGCACCCGCTGGGAACGGTGTCCTGCCACGCCATGGGATGGTGGCATCACACCCCCCTGAGGACGGGGACAGGAGTCTCGGTGTCCCATGGGGTGGCACTTTGCTCTGCTGGGTACGAGACCGGGGATGGGGATGGTGACATCCGCTGCTGGGGACAGCGATGGGGACAGTGTCCTGCCATCAGGCAGTTCCTACCTGTCTGCGGAATGGTGGCATCGTATCCCCCTGGGGACAGGGACACAAATGTGCCCCACAGTCCCTCCAGGGGGCTGTGCCCCCTGTCCCTGTCGCAGGGTCCCTGGTGGGGCTCAGATCTGTGACAGCTCTGCAGCACCTGAATCGCTCCTGGCATCACCACTGGGCTGTGCCAGGGACTGCCACCCCAAATCTCCCTGCCCGGGCACCCGGTGCTCGTCCTGGGACTCGACACCCAGCAGCAGCATCGTGCCTAGCACCACACACACGCAGTTCCACGGCTGTTCTGCTGTCCCCTTGGTGGCAGTTGTGACAACTTCAACGGGCAGCATTTAGCTGCTCTCTAGGAAGCCATAAACAAGGTCTGGCCCTGTGCCCAGCACAGCATAGCTCTGTCTTGTTCTCACTTGTGGCTTTTCCCCCCACCCCCTGACCTGTTTCCAAGAAATGTGGCTGAGCTTACTGGAGGGATCTTGCCAGCATTTGTTTGCATGGTGGCTGCTGCCCAGGTCCAAGAAAGCATCCTGACCAAAGCCTAGGAGCTGCTCCACAGTGAGAGACAGCCCGTGCCAGGGACAGACAAGGAGGCAGTCAGAGCAGAGCAGCTGAGGATGGCCCAAGACACACAAGGACAGAGGGGGACTGCTGAAAAAGACTTGGAGGGTATGCAGCACAGCTTCTTGCAACCACGAGTTTGTGGTCAGATGCTTTCCTTACTAAGGACTCTTCTGCAGAAGCTGCCACAGCTCCCAGGAAAAGCAGCTTCCCAAGAGGGCGTAGACACAAGCTGTTCTGAGAATTAATGCCACCAGCAGCCAGTTAGGGATTCAGAACTAATTCAAAGCAGGTTCAAAGCAGGGACAAAGCCTGGAGTTCAATTAGGAAAAACCTGTAATAAATAAACCTGGAAAGAAAGTATCATGGAGGCGATGTAGGGATTGAGAAAGCCATGACAGGGATTTCTGACACACTGATGGTTGAGGGAGCTGAGCAAAGCAGTGCACAGCACTGGAAGGCTGAGAGAGTGGAGGAGACAGGGCTCCAGTTAGTGCAAACTTTCAGTACCTCAAGTTGGCCAGCAAAAAGCTGGAGAGAGATTTTGGACACAGGTCTGGAGTGATAAAGAAAGGGGGAATTGCTTCCCATTGACAGAGGGCAGGGTTAGATGGGATAGTAGGAGGAAATTGTTCACTCTGAGGGGGTGAGGTCCTGGCACAGGGTGCCCAGAGAAGCTGTGGCTGCCCCTGGATCCCTGGAAGTGTCCAAGGCCAGGCTGGACAGGGCTTGGAGCAGTGGGAGCTGTCCCTGCCCATGGCAGGGGGGGGCACTGGATGGGCTTTAGAGTCTCTGAAACCATTCTGTGACTCTGTGACTCCTCATGTATCTGAGATGTGAATTTGAGTAAAAAAGGTGTCTGTGCATTTCAGTAAGACTCAGCACTGTAAAAACAAAAGGTGGCAAATGCTGCTACAAAGGAAGTCCTGCAGAAGTTAATCTGTGTTCCAAGCCAACCACAAAAACATGGGACTCAGATACCTTGAGATTTTTTTTTTTTTTTTTTTTGGCACAAGGATTCACAAGGGACTTTTTGAAGGAAGTCACAGCCTATAAGTTTACTTGGGTTCTCTGAGGGAGTCGCAGTAGATGTGTAGACAGGGGTGTCTGGTGATGTACTACATAAGATCCTAAAATGCTTCTGACCTAGTTTAGGTGCTCACTGTCTCCAACCTGGGAAAATTGCTCAGAGAAACATCAGCACAGGGAGTTAGAACAAGATGTTTGATGTGGAAGAAACAGGGAATCCAAAGAGCTGGACTGTATATCATGAGAAATGCTGTGAGTCTAAACCTGGAATACTGAGCTAGGTGAAAGGCTGAAGGGAACTCCTTAAGAGGCAGCATGTGAGAAAGAGGGTCAAGGCAAAGCAGGACAGTTGTCAGACAACACAAAATTCAGACCAAGAAACAAAGAATGTCAGAGAGACACTGAGGGCACCAGACAGGCCAGGTCCACATGGCAGCAGCGCACCAAACATGTATTTCCCCAGGGGTATTTAGTACTGCAAAAGGACTCACCACTTTCATACAGAAATGAAACAGAAAACTCCAGTTTTCTTCCAGAAAACTTCCAGTTTTCTGGGACCACTGGGGGAAACGCCAGAGGGTGGGGAAGCACAGCCCGACTGGAGTGTGATCCACCAGCTGTGGCAGACACAGGGTCATGTGGTGATGTTCTGGCAAAGAGTTTCATGGGAGGAGCTGGAAGAGGGCCCTGTGCTGCATCTGCAGACCTGTGGGGAAGGCTTTCCCAGGGATATGGCGTGTTGCAAGCAAAAGTGCAGAAATATTTATTGGAAATTTGGACAAAGGCAGAGGAGGCCAACTGTCCACAGGTCAGCATTCTGTAGGTTAACTCGGGGTGATGTGCTGGGTGAGGCACTGAGGAGGGGCTGTGAAAGGACAGGCCAGAGTGGATGAAGTCATTGAGAAAAAAGCTTTGGATGAATTCTTTGTGAATACTGTCTTTGGGAGGGAAAGCTGGAGCTGCAGGAAAATACAATGAGATACAGACATGGGCGGATGTGCAAGTGTAGGGAGAGGACTTTGCTGGACACAGGCCCAGGGTTCAGGCTGGAGTGGCAGGAAAATTCACAGGGTTGTTAATAGTGACTGAAGTGGCCTGGGGGACTTCTCAGAAAGGAGTGATAGGACAACAAAAATCCAAAGGATCTTGGTATTTTTTTACTGTGTTACCATCTGGACACAAAGACTAAAAAACTACGCTACAAGCAACAAATCTGTCTGATCTGAGAGTTTCTAAAAGAAAATGACCTCTTGACTTCCTGCTCTGGGTGGATTCCTAAACTACTTAAGTAGAAACCCATTTATTCTTGGATCCTGTTGTTTGGCTTTTTCCCAAAAACTTACCTGGGGGTCCCCACTGGCTTTTCGGAGGCTCACGTGCCCTGAGTCGAGCTGGTGCACTGGGGACCCAGAGATGTAGTAGCCATTCACTGTAAGAACAGATGGAGAGTTAGCAGGCTTGCTGCTGATAGCAGCACAGATTTAAAAATTAATCCCACAACTGAATATGCAGATATAGATCACAGTGGTTTAAAACTTGTATTTCTCATTACCCTACTGTGATTTGATTGGTAATAAACATTTTCCTGAGTGGAGGCTGTTTTGCCCATGACCACAATGAGTGCTCTCTCCCTGCCCTTATCCCAGCCCATGAGCCTTTTGTTGTAGTTTTCAGCCCCATCCACCTGAGGAGGGGAGTGACAGAGTGGCTTGCTGGGCACCTGGCATCCATTAAAAGTACTGGTCCAAGGGAGTTGAGTTTTCATGTCAAGAAGGCAAGCCTTGCAAGATGTTTATGGTTCCTGCATGGAACTGTAATTTCCTTTTTTTTTTTTAATATACTGAGCAAGGAATAATGCTCAAAGTAGTGTTAAAACAAGACACTCAACTACATTATAAATCCTTTAGTCCCAATGAAATGCACAATCCTCACACAGACTACCCACCCAGTTCTGCCAATAGAGAGGGACATCAGTTCAAAAATTTCTAAGGAAAACATCCTCAAACCTGCATTACATTTACAGTCAGCTGGCAGCAATGGCCCTTACATTGAACACTTTTTATTCTAGAGTAATTTTTGTTGTCATCCTGCAGTACCCAAAAGCCTTTCAGTACAGTTACACACCTGACTCTGTTACTCGCTTCCCTACAACCTCACATCAAGACAGAGATGATGCACATGGGCCCCCTGGAGCCATCACGTGCTAAAACTCTTTGCTGTGAATAAGCTCTGCGTGGAAGAGCATCAGCCAGCCCTTTAACTGCAGCTCTTTAACTTCCCTGCCCTGTCAGAAAGCAGAACTGAGGAAGGGCTTGCTGGGCCCCTCTTTGTCTCTGTGCCCCTTGAAGGAGCCACCCCAGCTCTGGAGTGGACACTTCAGACAGCCAGAAAGAAGGTGGATTGGCAGGGAAACAATAATCCAGATGTGTCAGGAGGGAAAGCCCCACCATGTCTGCTCTGCTGCACTCTCCTGACTGTGTAGCCTGGAGAAGGGTCTGGGGAGACCTGAGAGCCCCTGCCAGTGTCTAACAGGGATACAGGAGAGATAGAAAGGGACATTAGGCAAGAGTCTGGAGTGACAGGACAAGGGGCAATGGCTCTAAGCTGTGGGAGGGTAGACTGAGATGAGAGATTAAGAGAAAATGTGTGAGGCTGATGAGGCCCTGGCACAGGGTGCCCAGAGAAGCTGTGGCTGCCCATGGATCCCTGAAGTATTCAAGGCCAGGCTGGACAGGGTTTGCTGCATATTCCATAACCTGGGATAGCAGAAAGTGTTCCAGCAGGTGGAAGGAGATGATCTTTAAGGTCCCCTCCAACCTGAACCACTCCATGATTCTATATGTACATCAAATCTCCATCCCACCGTATCACAGAACATCCCTTTGCTCTGCTGAAGGGTAGAGAGGCAGATTCACCCAGAGCAGCAGCCAGGAGCAGCCCCAAACAGTACCTGCAGAACTCTTCTGTGACACAGGGCTCTTTGGGGTGCCAGGCACGCTGCTCGGCCGCTCCCACGTCGTTTCTGTCGGAGGGAAACACCATGTGAGGGAGATGGAGGCTCTTGCACACTGACACAGTTATGACCAATACACATAAACCAGTGGCTCTGACCCTCACTGTGCTCTGAACCAGGTTCTCACCCTGTGAGAAAGATGCCTGCACCTCCCTGCCCGTGCTCTCTCCCCTCATCTCTTCCTGCTACAGCTGCCAGCTGGGATGGGTGGAGGCAGAGCAGAGTGGAAGCTGCATCACTGGTTCTTCCAGATCTCTGCCTGGGAACACTCCCCTGGCCTGCAGTCACTGCCTTTCCCAGCCTGCAGCCCACTGTGGGCATTGCCATGTGCCAGCTGTCCTCAGGGCACCAAGCACAGGCAGAGCCTCTGCCCCTGCTCTCTCCAGGAAAGGCACTTGGGAGGGACTCACAGATGTGGTTTCAGTCACGCATACACAAGTGTTGCACCTTATTTTTCCCCAAAAAACAAAATATTTCCCTGAGAAATTTCCTTTTTTCCACTCAGGTCACTCAGCAGCTGGAATATGCAAATGTCTGTCCACCAGCTGTGACTCTCCAAAGACTGCTGCTGCTTTCCCCCCTCAGTTGCCTCTGCAGTTTAACCATATTTTGCTTGCAAAGAAAAATACTTGGAGCTTTTTCTTCCCTTACAAGTGCAAAACCTGATGAACTAGAAGCTTTGCTGAGTCACAGAGGAATATTTAAATTTTAGCCTGTTTTTGTGAACTGGGTAGTAAGGAAATAAATTCCACACTAGGTCAGTAAAGAAGCACTGAGAAGTGTCTTAACTAAACAGAAGCAAAATAAAATGCAAAGAGTTCTTTTATGAGTCAGCTTGTCTTGGCTTACAATGCACAAGTGCATGGTTAAATAAAGACAATTTCTAAATTACATTTAATATAAGGCAAAGGTAAATTATACAGTACCCACGTGTCTTGTAGATTTTTTTTTTTTTTTAATTTTAAATTGTTGATTAATTACTAATGTGAGTTGAGATCTGTGGGAAGGGAATGTGATGCCCACTGATGCTGAGCCCCAGTGCAGTCAGTGAAGTCATGATTTTTTACCAGCACTTTCTTTGATGTTAGCTGTAAAGCAAGTTACCTTCATATTTGGCTTGGGGGTTTCACACAAACATACCTGTCTCCAGCATTTTTGAGATCCTACAGAGGAATGCACCAAAAAACCTACCAAATAAACGGAATATATATATTCCAATATATATGGAATGCAATTAATTGGCTAAAGAGACATAGCTCAGTTAACCAGAGCATGGTGCTAATAAATGAAGGATGTGGGTTTGATCCCTGTATGGGCCATTCACTCAAGAGTTGGACTGGTCCTTGTGCGTCCCTTCCAACCCAAAATCCTCTGTGCTTCAGTGGAAATTACCAGCTGGTCTCTGCTTTGCCTGCTGGGGAGCTGCTGTGCAGTGCCTCATTCTTCCCCTCTGCCACACAGAGCACCCAGACACATCCCTCGAGGGCAGAAAATTCACACTTGGAAGAGCAGTGCCCAGTGGTTAGCAGATTTGGGAATCCAATCCAAAACATTCAGTGTCTTGACAAATTTTCCGAAATAAAATGACTTTGGAGTTACGCACATTCCAAAACAAAACCCAACAAAAAAACCCTCAACAATGCTATAAAATGTATTAAATAGAACAAGAATCTTTAATTGGGTAGGGAATGAACAAGAGTGTTTTAACTCCATTTGAACATGAGGAGAAAAACAAGTCCACTACTGTGCAGGGATTATTCTGGCAGCTCAAGCAGGGACAGGAACTAATCTGGATCAGGACTGCACTGCTGGAATGCCATCTACTGGAAGGAACTACGTTTACCAAGGTAAAACTGTGACATTACAAATTTCTCTGCAGCTCAGTCATGATTAGAAGTGAGAGTGGGGATTAGAAGTGAGTGAGGGGGATTACTTTTTTTGCAGAGACACAGAGAAGGCTTGTTGAGAGATAATGCACTGTGTGATCCAGCAGAGACTTGTCTGGGAGTGCTCCACAGAGCCTTCAGTCCTGGTGCTTGGAAAACCAGAAGGCTGCTTGTAACCCTGGGGTAAAACAATGATCATGGCTTTTAGGAATAGATTCCGTTTAGGAATAGATTCTGTTGGCCTAGATTTATATCCCCCACAGTTTCCCCCAGAGGATGTTCCAGTCAAGCTAAAGCCTTTTACTCTGGGTACAATTTAGCACTGGCAGACCCACACCAACAAGTTCTGTCCTCCCTTATCAGCCAAATGTTAGTTAGGCCATTTAGGCAGTGTGGGGAAGGAAAAATCAGTAGTGCCTTTGGCAGAGGTGACCCAGCAGACAATTGCAGACAGTTCTTGACTGTGAACAAAAAGAAGTGACTGGGAGATACCCAAGGCCAGGGCTAGGGGCCATCTGGTCTAGTGGAACGTGTCCCCTGCAGGGAGCTGGCACCAAGTCCCTCCCAACCCAAACCCTTCCGTGGTTCTGTGGAATTTTGTTAGTGAGCAGCGAGGCAGGAGAAAACCACTTGTTAAAACTGAAATGACGTGGTAAAAGGAAAAACAGTTACAAGATCCAAGCTCTACTGGCCAACAGAACCAGAGAGGGTTTTCACAGAACTGGTGAAACATTTCCTACCAGAGGAAAAGTGGAGACCTGTGGTGTTTGTGGGAAGCAAGTACACTTCTGTTTGGCAGAATGAGAAATGACATGATGTGTCAGAGAGCCACACACTCTGGGACATTGTGTTAGTCAAGAAACACAGCTTCTGAGAACATCCTGCAGCAGATGATTTTTGTGAGCACATCGTGGCAGCTGTATCAGTATCAGCACAAAATACCAAAAGAGAGGCATGAGCCTCTGAACTGCAACACAATGGCCTCACACTCCATGGGCCTCCCAGACTGTGGCCTTTACCTCCCTCCTGATATCTAATAAAAAGAGACAAAAAAAGCAGGCAGAACTGACCAATGCAAATCTCTCTGCACCTGCAGCAAACAGGAGTCAGGCACACAAGTGCTGAAAGCAGAATACCAGGGAGCACATGGACTTGTTCAGCAGGAGTTGAGTGTCAGAACTGGAATCCACTTCCATCCCACAGTTCAATAAAAGAGAGACTGAGGCTGCCAAACAGCTTTTGACCTCAGCCTTGAAAGACACACCACGGAGACAGGCACCATCCAGGAGTTCCTGAATTGTTCTGTCCACGTGTTGAATGGAGAGGTGCTTGTCACCACCTCCACAGCACGAGAAAAGCTGCTGACAAGGGCTCTCACTGGATCTTTCAAAATGATTACTGGGATATCTGGCATGCCCCTTCCTTTTCAAACACCATGTGACAAAAGCAAGCCCTTCACTGCAGGCTTAGCAGCCATAACAATGCTATTTCCAGCACTTTCTGAGACAAGCTTGGGTTTTTTTGGGGTTTTAGGCCACGTTACCAAGGCAGGGTCCTACACCACCCTTCAGCTAGGGCGTCCTGTATCAGAGGGAAATTGTCACTGAAACGCTTTGACTGTGAAAAAAAACATGTAATAGAAATTCTTGACATCTCTTTGGGGTCTCCATAGATGATTTACTCTTTGAGCTGCAGTTCCTAAGTTTAGCTGGAGTAGGAGCTGACCACAGCTGGTGAGGCAAGAATAAAACCCCTGGACTCAGAGACCTCTCAAGGAAATGACCACTTTCAGCCACACATTTCAGGACTTACTGCTGCAGGTGGCATTTCACTGATGATGCTTGTGATGATAAGAATATATGGACCTTAATTAGGACCAAGATAACACAAAAGCAGAAGTCCTGCCTTGCAGGAGATAAAATGCTAATTAGTAAATGGGTAATTAAATGGGATTAGTAAATACCTTACATAAATGACAAGAAAAGGCTGGGAATAAGAACACACCACATAAGGCTGGCCTCAGCTGTGAAAGCAAGGTGGCAGTAAGCCACACAAACACTGGTGTCACAAGTACATAAGTCATCTTTAATGTGATGGGCAAGGTAGCTGGAGTGCTATTGTTTGACTAATGCAAGAGGTATTGCAGCTGCAGCCCATCAGAGAATTTCTTCAGCATAATGAAATATTTTCCTGCTGAATTTACCACCCACACACAATTGAAAACCCCTCCTACAGACACTGAGTAACTCGTTAACCACGTAGTGGCTGTGCATTCTGGGCACTCTGTGCTGTGTTCTGACATGGCAAGCAGGGATGTCTGTGGATGTTGCACAAGGCAGGTGCCAGGCACCCAGCTGTAATGTCACTGCTGCAGAGCCAACCTTACAGACTGAAAAAACAGGCCTGACAGGGATTTCAGGAAGTCACACTGTCCCTGCTCTTCCTCAGAGCAAGGCCAACGTGAATTTTCATGGTTTTGCATAACCTGCTCTGGTGATACAGACTCCCAGGCAACTCTCTACTCCCACACTTCATTTCCAAGAGAGCTTGGAAGGGTTAGTTGTCCTGCTTGCAATTGAAATGTGTTCTAGTGATGAAAATTGAAGTTGAAATTGAAATCTTCTAGTGATGACAGCCATTGCATACAATCTTCTCCCTAATGGCATTTTATGCACTTTAAACCTATTTTCATGACCCTGTCCACATCTTTGCTTCCTAAGGGCATTCACCCCCAATCTCTCAGCATTTACCCACAGGCTATATTTTCCACATCCACCATCACTTTTGCTACTCTCTTCTGGGCTTTATCCAACTGACTCACATGTTTCCTGAAGTGTAGAGTCCAAACAAGATAAAATATTCCAGCTGAGGCTTTATAATTTCCTTGTAAAGTTGGAGGCTTACTTCATGCCTCACAGACAACACTCCTATTTATACAATGGAAAATGCTGGCTGGTTTGTACTAGCACAACACTGCTGGCTCTCACTCAACTTCAGATCCTCCAGAGCTCCAATGTCTTCATCTGTAAACTGTTCCATTGCCTGTCTTTGCCACTTAATTATTTCTGCTGCAATCTCTGATCTTAAATGCATCTTTACTGAACAGCATCCTCCTATTCCAGGGTGACTGTGAATTCTGAGCCTGTTCTGTGCAGGAGGGAACACCGTGTTCTCTCCCAGCTCCAGTTAAAAGTTATTGTTTGAGTAAGTGCCCTCCATGTCAACGTGCCATTCATCAGTGGAAATTCTGCCTAGAATGGATTCTTGGGCAGATCCCTGCAGGATTCCCTTCAGTACAAACTCCCCTTGGACAAGGGATTATTGGTCACCATGCTCTGAGGATGAGCTGGCAAACAGTTTTGCAGCAGCTAATTGTAATTTAACAATGACACACAAAACTATAACTGTGGTCCCTGCTTTGTTTTCCCTTTAGTCAGCTTTCAAACTGCCTTTGCTGCTTTCAAGACCTGTTTTCCCATCAATGAACCACCTTCCTTCACAGGTCCCCTGCCCACAGACCCTGCCTGGATGTTGGGTTAATGTTTAGTCACAATCTCACCCCACGAGAAGGCCCATACCTCCTCTCACCAGAGCTTTTCAGGGATGGAAGTGCTCAAACTGCCACAGACTTGCCAAGAAAGCCTGCTCTTGATGGCATTCCCCCTCAGACAGGCAGTGGGTGCCAGCAAGGCCCCAGAGTGGGGCAGAAGGATGCTCTGTACCTGACCCAGGGCTCAGCCACAGCTCTGAGCTGGATGAATCCCCTCTCCCTGCCCTGGGATGTGTCTCCCATGGACTGGCAAGGCAACTGGTGGGGACCCAGGACAGCTGGAGTGCTGCAGTGAAGGACATGCCACTCTGAGGATGTCCAAACACGACATTTACACAAACAGACAGTGAGGCCAATGCCTGGAGCTCCCACAGGATGCTCCCCATGCTGCTGTGTGGCTCTCTTCCACCTCATGCGTGAGAGACCTGTGATGGAAGGGGCACCCAAAGGGAGGCTGAATGATTGCAGTGCCTCAGGGACATGTGCAAAAAGAAAGGAGCATGGATCTCATGCCCCAGGCTCCAGGAGACCTCAGAGAGAGCTGTACAACCTAACATGCAGTGCTACATGTGCTGCCTAACACCAGCCCTGAAGGGAAAGCCAGAGTGGAGCAATCCAGCAATTAACTGCATTTAGTGGCAGGTCAAGACTGCATCCCTCTGGACTCTGGCAAAGTGGGATCAGAGGAGCCCTGCAGCAGGATGCTGTCATCAGGGGCTCAGCTGCTGCATCCATGGATGGAGCACCCTTGGATGGCAGCAGCTGGACAGGATCCCCTGGGTGCACACAGCACATGAGCTCCAAGAACTGCTGGGAGGGGTCCAGCTGAGGAGAGCTAAGGATCCTGCTGGATTCCATGGAGAGA
>VYXF01009888.1:74319-106681 GCA_013397295.1 Polioptila caerulea | reverse complement strand
CCTTCCTTCCTTTCCTTCCCAACCCTCTCCATAATCCTGCTCCCTGGCAGATCTGAGAAGTGGCTGTGACATTACACACCCAGAGTTTTGCACCAACTGCTGTTGGTGGGTGATGATGATCAGGAGACCTTTAATGACCTCATTCACTGAAGGTTGCAGACATCTGTGAAGGCCACTGAAGGCCAGCCAGCTGTCTGCCACTGACCTCTGAGCTCCCATGTGCGTGCATTAAACAGCAACACCTCTCTCAAATGCTTCCATGCACTTTCCTCCTCTGGTAAATGGTAAACTGAGAGCAGCCTAGAAGCACATCCACACCTTGATGGAGAAGAGACCTGGCTCCTGCTGCTGAAACAAGGGTGCTGAGGGAAGGACAGAGGCCCCTGGAGCCCTGTGACAGAGATGTGTGCCAGCACCATGTCCTCCTGACAAACATTGCCAGTGTTTATCTCGCTACTCCCAGCAGCAGCTGCAGCAGTGACAGCACAAATAAGCAGTTCAGACAAGCCAGCAGTGAGCTGTCCAGTGTGAGAGAGTGGCAGTAAACATCACCCATGCCAATGCAGCTCTGCCACTGCAAAGATGGGGACTGCAGGTTTAAGGCTCATAGCACGTTGTCTTTGCCTTACCCTATGGCTCAAACCCAGAGAAGACATTCCAGTGTCAAAGTGCAGCCCCAGTGTGAGGAGCAGGTCTCACCTGCCACATGTGACTGCATGGTGACTGCATGGTGACTGCAGGGTGACTGCATGGCTCTGCAGGTCCAGCTCTGCAGCACAGCCAAGGAAGGAAGTGTAGCAACATGAAATCTCACCAACGTCAGCCTATGGATAGTCCTGAACTACAGGTTTTGTGGGATCAGAGGTCAAAGCTAATTAGTCAGATTAAATCAAAACAGTGTCCAGACAGATGCTCATTCCAGGACTGGGTAAGGCCTCACCACACACTTCAGCCAAAAGGCCTGCAGGTTCATTCTGCACTGTCTGAAGCCTCGATGACACCACAGGTGACACCTTTGTGGCACATCACCACTTTGAGGAAGCATGGGCATTTGAGATGTGAGTCTGATCATGCAATATAGCCCAACCAGAGCAAAAACACTGCCAAGCAACATCACCCAGCCACAGTCTCTATGTAGACAGGCTTTGAGGCAGCAGCATATTCTACCTGAGCTTGCCAGGAACACCAGCTAAGCTGGAGGGTAGTCAGAGTGTCCCTGCACATGCTGCAAGAGATTCCTGTTGTCCCACAAAATGCTAAATTTTCTCTCATGGAACAACAGGAGGGTTCTTGAGTCCAGCATAGGAAAAAGAGCAAGCCTAACCTCAAAGCCAGCTGGGCTTAGGATTAGTCTGGTGAAGAGATTCTCATCTAAACAGAACTTGAATAAGTGATCCCTAAAGGAAGGCTCAGAACACAGAAACCTCACTTCTACCCTTCTTACACGCTGTTATTCTGAGAACCACACAACACTGCAACAGCTGAGAGCACAACCATAGGTAGTTTGGGAATTCTCCTGAGAAGGACTGGTTGGAAGTGACCTCTGGAAGCCTCCAGCCCAGCTCCTCTGAACAGGATCACTGCTTACAACAGATCAGCCACAGCTCTGTCCAGCCAGTTTCTGAGATTTTCCAAGGACAAAGTTCCCCCTCCTCCCCAATCAGCCTGTGCCAAAGTTATCCTCCCTTCCTAGAGGAAGCAGAAATCCCCTGATTTCTGGCCTCAGCTCCCAAGCTGGAGATGGCAATTGTTATATTACTTGTAACTTTTGTGAGGGAAGTACAAAATTGCCTGACATTATGCAGAAATTCCCACCTTCCTGAGGCAGGGTCCCTGTGACAAGAGCTCCAAAGAAACAGGCTCTGCCTCTTACAGGTTTCACCTGGCCTCAAACCAGTGAGCATGGGTCCACCACAGTGAGGGCTCAGAACTGAGTATAATCACCTCCTCCTCCACATTTGAACTGCAGTGGGGATGGGGGATCTAACTCCTGCTGATCTCCCCAGCTGTGCAGGGGATGCTGCCCATCAGCCAGAGAAAACTGTGCTGGAAAATGGAGGCAGGGTTACATGGAAATGCACCTTCTGGAGGGAGCGTCCTGTAAGATGTGAGTGCATCAAACTCCAGTAAATAATGACTTGGCAAAGTTCTGGGCCAAAAGCTTCTGAAATAAAACACATCAGCCCCTGAACAGACCATGAGGTGCCCATGGCTCTCCTTTGTGAGTGACATAAAGGAGTGCCAGAGGTCACTCCTGATGGCTGCAACTTCCCTGTGAACAAGGTTGGCTCCTTCATGTCACTCTGGCATTGTTTTTGCTAAAGAAATGTGGATTTGCTGGTCACAAGACCCCGTTTTGCAATGCTGTGAGCTCATGATGAGAAGAGCAGGTTGACACAGAGTCTCAGGTAAACTGGAGGTGGTACAAGTTTGACAGGTCTTGAGCAGGTGATAAGATCATGAGTTAAATCTGCTTCTCAACATGACAGTGAATAGAACACACAAATCCAGACTGGAAGCTTTGTCTGTGTTGTCCCATTACACGTGTTTCTCTTTCCTTGTCCCCATGGGCAAGCTGAATCTGACCAGTTCACTGTTTCTCCTTTCTCCAATGGTGCTTCAGTGATATCTGATGTTCTATCAAACTACTTTACATGGGTGTGTGTATGCAGACATAAATATCTCCAGGTAAAGGAAATAGGGAATGTGGTAACAAATTGTATCTTTAACAGTGTTTCAGATCCTAAAACACTTATGACAGAGGCATTTCCACTTTACATTCTCTGTCTTTAGTCAACATTTCAGATGTCTTCAGATGGTCAGAATTAAGATGTGACAGAGGACCACAACCTTCTTGTGTTTTCTTTCATATGGGGTCAGGATCATGCTAACTACTTTGGCTCTGCAGCTACTTTTGTGAGCAAAATCAACTAGCAAGATGATTTCCTGTAACAGATCTGTGCTGGTATGGTGAAACATTTACTGGAAAGCCACCCCCACTTACCATTAGTGAAGGTGTTCACGTAGTACCTGCGGCCCTGGGGGGACATGTAGCTCTGCCAGCCAGGGGGGAGGTGGCCATTCAGGGTGTCTTCTCCTGGCTGAGGAGTTGCCTTCCGGGGTTTCTGCTGAGAAAAGGGAAAAAAACCCAACCTATTAAGTCAATATCTAGAAAATGTAAAGTCTAACCAGACACACAGCTGATGTGGTTTGGCATTCTAGAGATTCCAATACACCCAAAGAATTTCAGTCCATTTCTCCCTTCAGCTTTGTCCAGAACACGAAGCAACGTTGCCTTGAAGGAATCACCCTTTGGGACAGAAATGAACCCCTCTGTATTTAATGTCCCACAAGCACATGGAGCTGTCCAAGAAAATGACTCTGGTTGAGCAGTAAAATGCAAAGCATGAACTGATCAAGTGTCTGAGAAAGAGAGGCAGGAATCTGGCCCTCCTTCACCTTCCCATGGATATTCCCATGGGTCAAAGCACAGATCATGGAGGTGCAGCCACAATTCAGGGGGCACCATCACCTGAACCACAAAACCAGACTCTCTCCCATTGGATATCTATCCATTGGACAGAACAGGTTACTGGAACAAATCCTGGGACAGCTCCTCCACCACGGGATTCATGGCTGCCTGTTCTTGTTTATTGTAAACTCTGCAGTGTGGGAGTGTACCAGCTCTGGAAGAATACAGCAGCAGTTGGTTCCCTCATATTCCCCTCACAGATACCTGGCCTTGAAAATAACAAAGACACACCAGACTATCTCTGCTGTGCATGAAAACCCCATAAAGAGGAATCTGGGGTAATCCAGCCCTGGGTTCTGTTTCAGAAGATCCAGATTTCACACATTTTTGCTGCTGCTTGTTTCTGTACCTAACACCTTCCTTCCCTTTTGGAAATGAAGTCTCTCCATTCCCACTACCCCCAGTTCTTAACATGATCCTGCAGTGGTTCCATGTGCCAGGCAGGTCACCATGAAGCTCAGATCACTTTAGGGGCCCATGGTATTCCTCCACTTGGTACAGTCAGCACCAGTGCCCTGCAAGGACAGACATCAGCACTCGGCCTAAGGGCAGCTCTGAATCACCCCAGCATCCTTTCAGTCACATTTTCAGTGTTGCTTCATGTGTCTCTGCTGGACTGCAGGAAGAGCAGAGGTCTTTCACAGGTGAGTGCCAGGGCTGCACTCTTAAACAAAGGCCATGCTAAGAGACAGATCTGGATGGTATACAGAAAACACCAGCAAATCTTGGCTGGAAACAGGACAAAAAACAAAGTTAACCCAGTGTTTCAGCTGTAGCCCCTGCCTAAATGTGCATCACTCCAAAAAAAGCATACAAGCTTTATGTTTTGCAGTTGCTAGTTCTATTTTTTGGTTACTAATGTTTCTCCCTTTCCTTCTGATTTGGCCAATCAAGAAGTGCTGTGAGCACAGCGGTCTCTATCAATGACAGTCAAGAGGAAACCTCAGCACTGCCAAATGCTGAAGCTCTTGTAAACAATGGGGAAACAGTTTGCTTTTATGTGCTTGTATCGTGGTGTAACTCCAGCCAGCAACTCAGCACCACACAGCCTCCCACTCCCTGCCCTCCACCCCTGAGAGGGGGAGCAGAATCAGACAAAAAAGTAAAATTCAGGAGAGAAGAACAGTTTAATCACTGAAATAAAATAAGAGATAATTACAATAATGATGATAATAACAAAGAAACAGGAGGAAACAAAGAGAGGAATAAAACCCAAGAATGACAAGTGATGCTCAGTTCAATTGAACACCCATACCCAGCCCCTCCCTGAGCAGCATTCAGCCCCTCCCAGCCAGCTCCCCCAGTTTATACACTGGGCACCATGTTCTGTGGTGTGGAATATCCTTTGGGACAGTGTGGGTCAGCTGTCCTGGCCTTGCTCCCTCCTGGCTCCTTCTGAGCTCCTTGCTGGACACTGAGGAGTCCTCCCCTTAGAGTGAGCACCAACTCCAACATCAGGGTGTTAAGAAACATTGTTCTCCTACTGAATCCAAACTCAGCCCTGTACCAGCTACTGGGAAGAAATCTAATTGTATCTCAGCTGAAACCAAGACAGCATGGAGTTTGTGTGGACCTCTTCCCTTTGTTTTAGACAGGAATGTGACTCAGGTCTCTATCAGACAGGACTTATCCCCCCACAGAGACTGCAGAGGGAGATCCACTGAATGCTGGGAACACTTAGAGCCCTTAACTGGTCCCAGTGCAATCCTCTCCCAAAAATACTTGGACTCCAACTCCTACAGCAGCTTTAGGGGGAAAGAGGAACTGAAAATGGCATGGGAGAGGAACAGAAGAAGAAAGAAAACTTGACTTCATAGAGGTTTCCTCACCACTCTGCCCTCACAGAATCACAAACTGGTTTGGGTTGGAAGGGACATCAAAGATCATCTCATTCATCCCCCCTCCATGGGCAGGGACACCTTCCACTATCCAGGTTGCTCCAAGCCCCATCCAACCTGGCATGGGACACTTGCAGGGATCCAGGGGCAGCCACAGCTTCTCTGGGACTCACCAACCCCACAGTAAAGAATTTCTTCTTAATGTCTCAATCTCAGCCTACCCTCTCTCAGTTGGAAGCCATTCCCCCTTGCCTTATCACTACAAGCCCTGTTCTCATCATGTAGGACACTCTGGCATAGTGTGGGATGATGAGGTCTGGGATAGGTGCACGGGTCTGGGCACTATAACACACCACAGATGAGGTACCTCACAGTTAGGCACACTCAGCAAGCCATCCTTTCCAAAATCAGAGTGCCAGAGAGGCAATTGCAGGCAGCACATCGTCCCCTTTCTGCCAAAACAGGAGATGTGAGGAAAAGGAGAGATTTTCTTGCTCTCTTTTCCTCGGCAGACACAGCCCTGTCCCAGCCAGGCCATCTGCAGTCCCTTCTCCTTGCACCAGCACAGTTAGACTGGGACCATGTTTGCACACCTGCGTGGCAGAAGGTTTGGGCACCTTGGCAAAGTGAGGACAGGCAATCCTGCTGCTGGGACACGGCAAGGACAGGGCCAGGGGAATGCACAGGCAGCAGAGGTGGCTGGTGGATAGTGTTCCCAGAGGCCAGCCCCACATCTGGCACAGCCCCACATCTGGCACAGCACCCACAGACAGGCTGCAGAGCTCTCCCAAACCCAGCTGTCAGCAGGGCACCCCTGTTCCCAGCCACATGGAAGCAGAACTTAGAGGTACCCATGTGTAGGTGCACCTCTTCCTTAGGCAGGTCAGCAAGACTGGACTGTTACTCTGATTTCGTGTTCCTATTTTAGGTGAATTATTGCCAGGATAATTTCTGAGAAGGGTAAATCACAACAGAGGGTGTCTGCACGGAGAGGGGGCTCCCTATCAGCAGAGAGCATTGCAAACCAGCAAAGAGAGAGCAGCAGGCAGGGGCTGGAAGTTGAAGAAAAGCTCAGCTTGAAAAGAATCTGCCAATCTTAAGGATAAGTATCAAGGCTTACCAGGAAGCTGTGCACTTCTTGTGGTTCCTCCATCAAGATTAAATGCCTCTTTCTAGAAGTTCTGCTCTATTCCAATAAAGAGCAAAAGCCAGGACGCTGACACCCCTGCCCCAGCTCAGCCTGGTGGGCTTGCACTCCCTTCTGCTTTCTAAACCTTCCAACTCCCAGCCTTTGAGCTCAGAGATGTTCTGGCCACTCCCCTCACTGTCACTGCTGGAAGTGTCACCAGCTGCTGTCACCATGGAGGGGGACAGGCAAATGTGGGCCCAGAAAGGATGTCTGCAACACACGGTCGAGGAAACAGGAAACCTGAACAATGTGAGCAGCGAACGTGTGACCCCAGTGAAATCCTCCTCCATCTGTATTTGACGCCTGGAAAAGGGATCAAAGTGTCTGGCAAAACATTAAAATCCAACAGCACAAGCACTTCTCTCCCACGAGATTTCCCAGCATCAGGGGAACATACAAGAGCCAGCCACCCAACAGGTCTTGTTCTCTGTGACAAGCGATGGTTTTTGTCTGCTGCCTGCACAAACACAGGGATGGAATTCTCCTGATAAATGCACAGCAGAGAGGAAAGAGAAATGAGCAGCAAATGCAGAAAGGGCACTGGAGCTCTTCAGCACCAATCCACGTGACAGAGAGATGGCAAAGGCAAGCATGTGGAAAAAGAACAGATCTATGGGGCTAACTCCCCTAATCCAGCACAGCAGCACTGACAAGAGGCAGAGGGATTTGCTGTTTAGGTCAGAGCACACAAACCTGACCATTCTCTGTGCTTCTCCCCCTGCATCCATGGGCACTGGGCCAGGGATGTCAAGAAGAGGGCAACCTGTGTGGGCCAGAGAGCCACCCCACAGCACCACAACCCTGACCAGGAAATACTGCTTCATCTGTGTGCTGCCATACACTGATGGTCTAGAAGCATGTCTGAACAGAAGGACAATTGGGTCAGGCATCCTGGATGCTTCCCCTGAAGAGCAGCAGCTGCCTGTCAGAGCCCTGACACTTTCTGTCTGTCTGGGCCAGCTCACAACAGGGCAGCACAGCCAGCAGGGAGCTGGTGAGTACCTCTCCCATTCCACCTCTTCTGACTTTCTGACTGTTTTCTTTTTCTTTTCTTTCTTGGTCTTCTTGATCAAGTTAGCAGCAGCCCAAGTCATCCTGCTCCTTTGGAAGAGCCCTTGGCATCGTGATTCCCTCCCAGTGGTGGGAAAAAGGCCAAGGAGGGTTTCATGCAGCAAATGGAGGCAACAGGGAGTGACACACATCAGTTCAATCCATGATGGCTTGACCCTGAGGCAAGTTCTGCCTTGCTCAATAGAGGAAAATGACTTCCCATTTCTAAACTGCAGGAAATCCCCATTCTCCTTCAAAGAAGGATCCTGAGGAGGAAACATCTGTGTGTTGACAAGCCTGAGCTCCCTGAAGATGTGTGGGCTTGCACAGAGCTCCAGCAGAGCTCAGACCAGGGGCAATTCCCAGCACACAACCCCAGGGAAAGGAAAGCAAAACAATCCCAAATCCCCAAGTTCAGGCCTTGAGCACCCTGAACTAACTCTGAACAAGGGGTTGGACCAGAAACCTCCAAATATTAAATTCCTCAGTGATTTTATGATCCTCTTTCAGCAGAGCATACAGCCTTGGAGCAAATGAAGAGGAGCCTCTGGCTGTGGGAAGGGCTGGAGGGCAGCACCAACACACTGCCCTGCTGCTGCCACACGGGCACACCCAGCAGCACAAGGAAAGGCCACAGTGCCCGAACAAGCACCACTGGTGACAGAAAGGTGGGCAAACTATGGAGGGGAAACTCCCTGCAAGGACACAGCATGAATGTGTCCCAGAATAGCCTCTGTCCTGCACTGACAGTTCTGAGCTTATATTTCTGTCCAAGTGCAGTTTGTGTGACCACTGAGCTTGGAAAAGGTCCGTGTCAGTCCCAGGCTGTGGTGCAGAAAAGGCAGAATCACAGAATCACAGAATGGTTTGGGCTGGAGAGGATCTCAAAGATCAACTCATTCCACTCCCCACCCATGTGCAGGGACACCTCCCACCATCCCAGGGTGCTCCAAGCCCTGTCCAACCTGGCCTTGGACACTTCCAGGAATCCAGGGGCAGCCACAGCCTCTCTGGGCACCCTGTGCCAGGGCCTCACCACCCGCAGAGTGAAGAATTTCTTCCTAAAAACTTAATAAAACCTGCTGTCTGTCACTCCAGGCTCTAATCCAAAGTCCCCCTCTAGCTGTCCTGGGCCCCTTTAGGTACAGGAGGGTGTTGTGTGGTGCAGTTAAAGAAGTGGGCTCTGTGTTTGGCTCCAGCTGATGCCTGTACCAGCCTGTGCCCCGGCTCAGGAGGAGGCCTGGGGCACCCACAAACCCCTCAGCCCTTCCCACAGCCTCTCTCTGCCTCGTACTTTGAGTCATTCTGTATTTTGTTCATTTTTATGCAATCTTTCTTGCTCAACATTTGGTTTCCATGGAGTCACATACACTGTGTGAAACAGATTTATATATAGAAAGTGGAACGGGTCATATGATCTGTCCTGGTTGTCACAGCAACCAGCACAGCTCCCCTCGGGCTGAATAGGATGGCACATTCTGCTGGGGACAAGTCACCCTCCCTGGGTGGCCCTGCCCGTGCCACTGCCCTGCAGCCCTGCTGTGCCATTCCTCTGCTCTGGGCACTCCTGTGCCACCAGCCCTGGTCCCCAGAGAGGACAGTCCCCCTCCTGTGCTGAGTTAGAGCATCTCAGAGTGCCGAGGTTGAAGGTGTGGGCTGAACTATGCCCAGCACATACCCACATTCCAGTTTAGCTGGGCAGCTCTCATTTTTCCCAGTTGTAAAAATCTCCTTGTGCTAACGAGTTTCCTCTGTGCCACGCCTTCACTCCTTCTCCTTCCTAAATAACTCCTGCATCCCCGTGCAGCTGCTGCTCCCTTGGATGCCATCTCTGCCAGCTTCCCACCCGCTGATGGTGGCTGTGACCAGGAGGAAGGGGTGGCCAGCTCTCTGCTTATCTCTGCACTCCTCTCTGTCTCCTTTGGCTCTGGAACACAGTGTGCATGCTTCCCACCCAGCTCTGCCTGGGCTCCAGCCACATCCACAGCTGCCAAAAGCCTCCCTTCTCACCCACCCAGGTTCCTGGCTGTGGCACAGCCATGTGCCCAGGACTTTGCTTTAATGGGATAAACATGAAAAGCACTGTGTTAGCAGAGAATGAACCTCCTGGGACTAGTATATTTTTCTCCACCAGTACCGTAAATGAGGGAAAACCAAGCTGTTTCTGAAGGAAACCCAGGGAGACAGACTGGGTGATGTTTTCTGCCCCGGTGCTGTGTGAGAGACCAAAAATGTGTGGGAAGAGAAACGCTCTGACCTGTGAATCCCATCCTGACCCCTTCAAAAGAGGGGCTGTCAAACCAGAAGTGAAAAGTCTGAGTAACTCCAGTGCAGCTCAGCCCTCTGCCTGGCTTCCCAACATGTGCCTGGAGCACAGAGCCATGTGCCAGACTGGGAGAAGCCACAGCACTGAGCTGCAGCTGAGCCTGGCCCCTGTGGTGGGTGACGTGGGACTCCTGGCACCAGGTCTGGTCCAGACCCTGCCACAGACGATGCTCACTCCCTGGCAAAGCAACAGCTCAGGGAGGGCTTGGCAGCAGCAGTCAGTGAGGTTTGGCTGAGGAGGGAAGCCAGGCAGGTGTAAAAAGTAGGAAGCATAAGAAAGATGGCAGGGTTGAGATTCAGCGTGGAGAAAGAGCATTGGGAGTGGGGCCCCGATTTTTGAAGAGGGTGGTTAGTAAAATGACAATAAAAAGCCTTTTTACAGCAGGGATTTGGGGAGTGGAAAGTGAGCAGGAGGGTGAGAGCAGTCTGCAAAGGACAGCCCAGCTCTCAGCTTCTCGCCTCTTGCTCTGCCTGAGCTCTGCTCCCCTTCCTGTGCTCCCTCCTCTGTGTGCTCCCAGGGGGTGACAGCATTCAGCACTTTGTGACAAGGGTGCAGAGATCCGGCACTGAAAGAACAACCAAGAAGGGAGAAATGAAGTGCCACTCTCCCACCAGGTACAAAGGACCACGGAGAGCCAGATGGGAGCAGTGTCTGTTCTGAGAAAGCCCATCTAGAACACAGTGACCACGATGCACCCACAGCAATCACCCCCAGGAAAACACACGGTTGTTTCTCCCTTCTATGCTAACAGACAAGTCACTGAATGGACAAATCTGTCCAACTCCCTTGGAGCAGCCCCTCTCCTGCATCCATCTGTGTCCATGCACGGACAGGTGATGGCCAGACTGACACTGTCCCACTCCATTTTTATTTTCTTCCCAAAACTGGATGCCTGAGACTCTGCTGTGGGAAACCTGGAGCAGAGAAGTTTTTTTACAAGTCTCACCCTTCTCAGGAGGGATGTGTCACTCTGTCTCTGACACCAGCATCTGGTACAAGGCAGAGCACCAGGGCCAAGTGCTCTGAAGGGCTGTGTTGTTCTGGGCATGCGGGGACAACAGGGCCATTGTTGAGCAAACCTTGTACTGTCAGAGTCACCCCCAGAAACACAGAGAGTCACAAGTCCAGATCAAGCCAGCTGCAGCATTACTGCTTGTCTCCAGTTTGAAATGACCTGCTGTGAGGGGACAAATCCTCCCTGAGTGCCTGCAGAGCGTGGCACCCCAGCTCCATGGTCAGAGGCCCAAGAGGCAGCCAAGGAGCTGGGGGCATTCTGCTTACTCCAGGTGCTCTGCCCTGGAAGGGTGACTGGCAGCAGTTAAAAAAAGAAACTTCCCACAGACTCCAATCTGCTGTCTGACCCCTCTCCCTGGGCTGTGGCATGAAAAAGAGGGGTAGAAAAGCCACCCTCAGCAGGCTTGAGGGCAAACAAAGAGCTGGGCAGCATGGCTGCCTTCTGGAATTCTTGTGCCTGTGAGCGCAGCTGGGTTTGGAGCAATGGAACATCTGGGAATAATGCCAAATGTTTTAATGTGGGGCCTCCAGCCTGAGCACTGCAGGAAGCTCAGCCTGGCCCAGTGCTCTCTCTACCTGTGCTGCCACATCCCTGCAGCATCCTCTGCAATTCCAAACAATGCAATTCCAGCACCCTCTCTCCCATCTGTGCCAGGGCATGCCTTCTTGTGCTTCAGTTCTCATACATCACTTGGGTTTTAACAAGCCCCACTCTACTGCTGGGTTCTGCAGTTTCCCAGACACAATAAAATCACTTGATAGCAACTAATAATTAGAGTCCTTTCAGGAAGGAAGGGATTCTCCTTTAAAATACAGAGACTCCCTCCCACACACAAGCATGCATAGCAGAGCTAAGGCACAACAGCCTCAAACCTTGCTGCAGTCATCTGCCAAAAACATGTATTTACAGAAACATTTTGGAGCAAGTAATGGATTTATAAGTTGGAAAAGCAAGTAAAAGCATTGTAGATAAGTTTCTGGAGATCCAGTCGGATCTCCACAGCTAGTGTCTTCTCCTTCTCATGAGAGGATAATAAAAGGACATTCTGAGAGTGTCCAAAGAATAATTCCAGTTAGTGGTTTGTATTTATGATAGAATCACAGAATGCTTCGGGTTGCAAGGGACATGAAAGCTCATCCTGTTCCAACTCACTGCCATGGGCAGGGACACCTCCCACCAGACCAGATTGCTCCAAGCCCTGTCCAGCCTTGGACACTTCCAAGGATAGGGCAATATTTAACTACTTTTAAAAAGACTTTAACTAATCTTCTGTCTTTTAGGAAGAATGTTGGACAAGATGCCTGAGAACCTTATGTTTAATGATCTGCATTTCTGATAGTTTTGTTATAAGTACGATCTCAAAACCCATGAAATTAAAACAAAATTACAATAGCTCAGATTCTGTTTCTGGCCCCAGGCCTTAAGCAATCTTCTGGCAAACTATAGCAACACTTTAGTTTAAAGTGTTTAAATTTGCTTCCTCCCATTGCTGTGGTTGGGCAGATCCCCACATAAAGCTCCTTACTACTTTTTCAAGCAGCAATTTTTTTTTTTTTACTTACAAACACCCTCAATTTTTCTTGAGCGCTGTTTCCCTGCAGAGAAAAATCTCTTCCCTGGATTAAATGGCCCTCCACGACCAAAACTTTGGGAAGCTCAGATGCAGAGAAAGCAGTGAAATGGCCAAGATACAAAGTGCTGCCAGATGCACATTCCTGCGCCCTCCCTCGTAATCTCTCTCAGGCGTGGGGAATGTGACTCTTGTGCCTGTAACCCCACAGCACAATGCACTCACACAGACACACCACCTCTATTGTTTTTTTTTTATTTTTGCTGCTGCTACAAATCTTGGTAAACGAGCAAACAAACAAACAACAAAACAAGGCGTGGGAGGAAGGCCATGCTGGCTTGGCACGCCTGCACAGAGCCGGAGCTCACCCTGCCTGCTGCTGTGGCCAGACAGACAGACAGACAAGCAGCCAGGCAGACAAACAGGTAGCCACTGCTGCTCTGAGAGCAGGGCCATGTGCCCGTGCCTGCTGGCAGCACAGGGTGGCACAGGAAGGACAAGGGACATTGGGTGCAGAATGCTTAGTGCCCCTCGCAGCTGGGGCACACAGTCGTGCCAGGCTCAGCAGGCAGGGACAGCCCCACGGGCACCAATTGCTGCATCAGCAGCATTTTGCCAGGGGCCCCTTCTCTAAGCGTGCCAGTGTGGGGCTGCCTTGGTACCCTGACAGAATTCTGAGATGTCAGTCAGGAAAATCCTCCTTCTCCTGGAGGCTCCACAGCGCTGGAGGTTGCTCAGACATGACCACACGTACCTCTGCCTGCTGCCTCAATCCTCTGCCACCACGGGGTCTGGGCAGCCACATCAGAGCTGTCTGCTGGGCTGAGATCAAGTCTGTGACAGCCAGGTAATGCAGCATCCTGAAGGAGCCCTTGGTGGGCACAGCAGCTGAGGGTCTCCAGGGCTCTGCAGGAGCTGCCTGGTCCCCTCTCCCCCCAGCTCCTGGGAAGAACTGAGCTGGTTCTCATCAATCCATCAGCACCAGTGGCTCTCTGCAGCTGCTGTCCCCTCTCCAGCATTCCTGCACAATGGCTCTGCTCCTTCTTCTGGCCTTTCTCCTTTGGAGGAGGACACAAGCATAGGACATCCGTGTGTTTCTCCCACCACATTCCCACAGGACTGTAACGTGAGCAGCCATTTCACCAGACCTTGCTGAAGTGAATGCCTCTTATCTCTGGCTGAAATTAAAGGGTTTGTTCACATTTACCTTCTAATTAGTGGCCTATCTCTGAGTTAAAAAACCTGTTTCTTGTCCTCACAGCTGCTGCTCCTGGCCCTCTACACTCAGAAGGGAGCCCAGAGCTCATTTGCCTGGTTTAGCTCTTTTTAATGAAACTCCACCATCCAAGCATTTCATCTGAGAAGAAGAATATCCAGGCCACCACATTTGCACAGTGAAATTCATTCATTCCCGGTCCAAATGCAAGAATAACATTTCAGGCAGCACACTGCCAGTGGTGGGGAGGACTGCAGAGATGAGGGATGGCAAAGGCAGACCTCAAGGAAAGTGCTGGGAGACAGCAGTGGCAGCTGAGCAGGAGGCCTGGAGGTGGGAGATGACCAACTGCAGATACGTGCAGAAAAAAATGGAGCAGGCAGGAAACACTCAGGAAATAACAATTCAATATTCAGCCTGGGAAAAGTGCAAGTAGGAGAAAACAGCCTTCCCCCCCAAAAAAAAACAAAAAACAGCAGGGGGAAAATCCTTGGAAACAGTTATTGAGGAATTTTAATTTGCCCTGTGCAATAATTGAGCATCCCCAGAACACAGTGACTGTCACTGGGTCCCCTCCACCCCCTCTCCTTTCCCAGTCATTCTCCTATCCCATTAATGCTGGTTTAAAGAAGAAGATGAATAAACTGGCCATTTAAAAACTGCCCTGGCACCTCAATCCCTGGGACTCTCCTGCCAAGGGTATGCATTTCCAACGTGGTCCAGACACTGTGACCTGCTGCACACTCCAGATTCATCAAACCACACTCTCAAGGCAGATAAAGAAAATATATTGGTTTGATTGCTGTGCACCTAGCAAGTTAATCTTGTTTATGGAATTGGGCATTTCCATATCTGTCTTCCTCCTATGTCCATTACAGCATATAATTACCTATTACTGCATCAGTGAATTTGAATAATTGTAATATGGAAATGTCAGAAGTCACTGGGACTGGGAAGCCTTTGTGCTTGGTCCCAGGCTTGTAAGAGAATGAACCTCTTAGACTGCTTTTAAATTAAAAAAAGCTGCCAGTTATTCCTATGACAAGTACAGAAGTGTAGGCGCAAAAGTAGATAAAATCAGCAGAAAAGCATTAACAGTAACAGGAAATACTTCATAAAAGCATATTAAGAGGAACACCAAGTAAAAGAACCAGTTGAAGCTCAGCAGAGGAGAGCTACCCATGAATGACCATGTTCAGGATATTCAACAACATGTCATTTATTAATAAAGTCCTCCATCATCAAGTGGCTGTCACAGTTAATACCAACCACAAAGATTTCAGCCTGCAATAGGGAAAGAGTAATAGGAGAGCCCTGAGATTGACAGAGTTTTGAAGAACTGGCTCATAAATCTCAGAGCATTTGCTAATCTTCTCTGAGAATCCATGGAAAATGTAGGAAAAAACCCAGAGATCTAGAAAAAAATGACCTGAACAGAAAGAGAATAAAGTAGTTTAATACAGGGCAGGAATAATGAATGAAAGGGGAGTGGCTCAGGTAAGCCATCAATCTGCTGAAAAGAAAAAGAGTGGTTTATTTTCCCATCCCTCACAGGAGACAGAAAAATGAATTTAACTTGCAGAAGGGAAGGTTCAGGATGGATGTGGTATTGAAGCCACAGTAAAGGCTGAACTTCTTTAAGAAAATACCAAATAACGATTTATAAGACATGATGTAGGTATTATTCAGCCCTTCTGAAGCAAAGGAGTGAGCCTGTGACTGGAGTATGAGGTACACATGTGTATCCTCAGCAGCTGCTTCCAAAGATTACACCATGCTGACATTCCACTGGGAGATGGCTTGGAATGGACACATTTGATATTAAAAGAGAAATATTATTTTAAGTATGACATCATGTGTTAGAAAGAAAATAAGATTGAATAGAAATAATCTCGTAATCTAATAAGAAAATGCAGCTTAGGAAAGATCAACTCTTGGAGCTGAAAGTTAAGAATTGGGGTGGGGATGATACAATCTTTTTGATGGAATTCACAATGAAATCTTTAATAATACTATCACAGCCAAGGTGCTGTCTGGCCACCCTGCACTACCTGGACATCATCACCTCAAAGAGGCAGAAAAAAATCATTCCTAGCCTATAAACCCTCTCCACATGAACCTCTGCAAGCTTTTGCATGTGAATTGCAGCTGGGGTATTCTGGAGCCTGGGACTGCAAAAATAAAATTACACCTAGGGAAAACAAGGAAGTTCTGTTGAGTCTGCCGATTATACTCCTCTACTTTAGTTGGAATTTTTAAGCTCAGGGGGTTTTTAAGTCATACACTTTTCGTGAAAAATGTAGAATTCAATTTTTAATCTAGACTTAATATAAAAATAAATGGTCATAAATTTCCAGATCACAAACTGCTATCCCGTGAAGAGCAGGAAAAACCAAGGATTGTAGTGCAGCTATTGGTACAGCTAATCCAGGAGTCATGGAAACACTCCCTTGGTATTACCCAGAGCACCAAGTTCCTACAGGGTCCCTTCTGTCAGGAGCTTGTCCTGCTCAGGGCACCTCAGTTTGTGCTGCTTCCCTTCTGAGATTGCCAGGGAAGTCCTGGGGAACCTCTCTGTGACACCTGTGGTGCTGCACCCAGCTGCCAGAACACTTGTGCTGGGCTCAGACAGATGCAAGGTGGGGGGAAAAAAAAAAAAAGAAAAAGAAAAAATCTGGGAAAATTTAATTCAAACTCAAGAGCTGCTTTCTGGGCTGTAAAAATTGTGTTTGCACCTTCTTGCTCTGCTGCAGCAGCCTTGTTTGTGGAGGAGGGAGTGGGGAGGCTGAGCACAGCCCTGCGTTTGCAGGCAGGTCCCACCTCCTGGACACCAAACCTTGGCCTCATGCCTGGGAAAGAAGCAGGACGATGCAGAACAGATGCTGAATTCAAACTCCAGATTGATAACAACACCCTCAAGCTCCTGCTCTCTGACTTAGCAAGAGCAGAAAAGCTTGGCAGGACACGCAAACGACATCTCAGTGCGGTTCCTGGTGGGGATTGCCATCCAGCTTCAGCACACCCACAGGCAGAGCTGCTCCCTGCTCCTGCCTCCACACAGGACTGCAGACCTCAGCTGAGCAGCTGCTCATGGCTCTCTGAGCACCAGGGAGAAAAAGACAACCCTTCAGCCTGGGAAAAGCACTGGGAGAGTCTGACCTCAGGAGTTTCTCTCCCTCAGCTGGCTGTAAAGGAGGCAGAGTGCTCTGTCTTTTTGAAATAAGGACGAACTTGTTCTTCACTTTCTGCAAGACTGAGAAGTTCCTGCCCCAAGGCTTCTCACCTGCCCACGCTGGAATGCTACAGCACAATCTTGGAAGCTTCTGAGAATCCTGCCATGCCCCTGGACACGCTGTGCTGGCACTTCTGAAGGCTCCCTGGGGCAGCAGGATGGTCACAGCACAGTGCAGCAGTGCCCTGGGGCAGTATGTGGTGCTTGACTCTGTGCACAGAAGGAGAAAGTGCAGTTCCTGCCCTTGAGCTGCTCTCCTGGCACTGGAGGTTGGTTAATCCTCCTCTCCTGGAGACCACAAATGAGCCAGTGGGCACCAAACACACACACACAGCCCTCACCAGGCACAGAGGCTGCCAGGAGGAGCCCTCGCTCACCCCATCCCAGGAGCTTTCCCCTGGTGAGCTCTGGGCAGCTCCTGCCAGGCACAAACCAACGCTCATCAATCCCCTCTGGAGAACCAGCATCTCTTGCACCTTCTGCCCCAGAAAAGGGCTGCACAGCTCTGTGGGGAGGTGCAGAGAGCCTGCTGGAGCAGCACACCCACGTGTCAGCGAGCAGCCTGAGCTCTGGGGTCACCTGTGACACCTTTCCACCCGTGTGCTCCAACTGCTCCAGCCCCACCAGAGCAGCACAGGACATCCAGCATTCCTGCAGGCCAGGCTGCTGCAGCACAGGGGAACAGGGCAGGCACTGAGGGGGCTGACAGCAGGGTCTGGCCCCTCTGCCCACCCTCTGAACAGGTTCTGGTGCTGGGTGGCCTCGGGAGCTCACACCACACAGGAAAACACCAGTGCTGAGAGCTGGACCAGTGCCTGGAGAGAGGGTCAAGAGGGCCTTCACAGAGGGTTTAAGGGGAGCCCCCAGAGCAGCTCAGGTTGCCAGCATTGCCACATCTTCCCCTGCCACAGCCCAAACATCCTTCACACAACTCCAAATATTTCTGTGCCTGCTGCTGAACCGGAGCAGCCAAAACTTCCCAACAGCCTGGGATGTGCAGGATGGCTGTGCCTGTGGATCTGCACACACACTGCCCTCCTGGGCAGCCCCCACAGGGCAGAGTCTGCCTCCCCCAGCCTCACTGGCCCTTCAGAGGGGTCAGCAGGGCAGTGCTGCTCTTGCTGCAGCAGCTCTGTGCTGCTCATTCCAAGTTCCTGTACTTGATTGGATTAAGGGGGAAAAGTTGGTAGGATTACAGGAGGAATTTTTTTGGTGAATTTGCCTGCACAGCTGCAGGATCTCACCATGTGAAGAAAAATAAAACCTGTTTTATCTGAGGGAAATCTGAGAGGTTATCTTGGGTTTGGCCTGACTCTAATAGTTGTCTTGCATGCTTAAACATATTGAATTTAGTGCCTGATTAATCACAGTCTGCTACACAGTGGCAGCACACTTCAGTGTATTATTTTCTTCAGAATAATATTGTTTAGCAATATAGAGAACTGAAACTACTCTGTAACTTGTGGTTATTGTTCCTCAGGCTGGGCTCCTGACAGAGGGAACCTCTGGAGCTGAAAGATATTTTCTCAGCACGCTCTGAGCAAAAGGAGTAAATGTAACATTTCATGATCTCCACCGAAAGAGAAAAGTCTCTAGACAGGAAACAGGGCTGAGATCAAAATTAGTGTTACAGGAATGGCTTTCAGATCTGGCCTGCTCCTTTCTGGGGTGATATATTTAACTCCTTCAGCTGAAGATACTGCCTTACTACTGCTGGAGCTGCAGCCTAGCAGAGAGAGGGGAAAATGAACAACAGTGAAAACTTTATACATTTATAAATGCATATATCTTATTTAGTTATAAATATATTTCTCGGCTTGAGAAGAAAATGTGGAAGTTGTCAAGGAAGGCAACATCATAAATAAAAGAAAAAGCTTACAAGAGAGGAAAAAAAAATGTGTGCTACATTGTGATGAACAGTAATTCAATTGTATTCCTTAGGAATATTCTGATAAGGCAGTGAGGTAGTTATACATTATGTGATAAAGAGGGACAATTGTTGCTCTCCACAGAGCAGAATGAGACAGGCTATCAAAAGCCAAGCTGTAACCTTATTTATTAAAATTAGTAAGTACAAGGAAAAAGGATTTTGAAGGATTTTAGCTGCACTGCATTTCAAACCGTAAGAAGCTGGTGGGCATCTGCCCTTTGAGCTGTGTGCCACCCAAACAATGACAAACCAGGACCTAAAAACAGACTGGTGCCATCCCTGGCAGGCAGAGCCCCTCGTGGCAGCCCTCTGATGGTGCCAGTGCTGCATTTCCATGGGGGTTACAGGTGTGCACCCCAAGCAGGTACCACCCAGAGATCCCGACAGGAGCAGCCCCAAGACCTCCCTCACACAGAGCAAAGCTCAGGAGCCACAATCTTTGCTATTTCCAGGTAAAGGACTGATGGCTCAGGTTGATTTTGACTCTTCCAGAGGTGGGATGTGCCTGAGAGGATGAGGGTGCACGGTGGATGAAGTGTGACTCCTCAGAGCTAAGAAGAGAGCAGAAGACTGCAGGAGGCTCTGTCTTGGGGGTGAGGAGCAAACATCCCAGCCCAGGCAGGGAAGTGTCCCTGCAAGTGACATCAACCTCCCCAGAACACTTCCCTGCCACGGGGAAGGAGGAGTAAAAGGTTTTCAGGCTTGCTGTCCTCTAACCACAGACAAACACTGGATCCTCCAGCACTGAAAGCAAAAACAAATTCCCTACCACGGAAGGGAATGTTGGGATTTGTTCGTTCCAGGGCCTGGCTCTGGGCTGGAAACAGGCTGTAGCTTGTGAGCAGCTCTTCACAGGGTGCCAGGGCACAGCTCTGACCCCAGCCAGGGCATTGGAGGCAGCAGAAGGGAGGAGGGGGGTCAGCCCTGCAGCTCCAACACCACTGCAGACAGCAGGGACACATACACAGAGCCCTAATCAGTGCTAACACAGGGACTACAGCCATTCCTGCTCGTGTATTTCTGATTCTAGAATCACAAAAGAGGCATTTCCAGAGACTCACGTCTTGCCCAGCAAAAAGCTGGCTTTGTTCAGTGCAGCCAGCTTTATTCCATGTGTCACCAAAATCACTGTGTGCAAGCTTACAAGACTGTGCTATAAAGACCTTGCTGAGCATCACTGGGTGGAACCCTGTGATCAAGCTCTCCGACCTTACAAAGTGAAAAATGCAGCTGGAGTGGAAGCATTCAGCAGTTCCCAGCTCCTTTCCCCTTGTCACCCACTGCTTGCAGTCGGTGGTCTCCACCTGTGGGTTCCCTGGCTCCAGTGTGGGGCTGCAATGTGGCCAGCAGAGCTCCTCTCCCACTCCAGCAGAGTCCCACGTGCTGGGAACAGTGATTTGCACCAGCAAAATCCCCTCCCCAGCACTGCCAGCGAGTTGCACAGCAGAATTTGCCACAGTCCCATCCCAGAGATGAATTATGTTTCTGGCCCATGACTACGTTTCTGGCAAGCACTGAGGGAAAGCTTTGTCCCCCACCAAAATTCATATTCAGCCTTGGTAAATGGTGCTGGTCAAGAGCAGAGGAGGGAGCTGGAGTGAGGGAGTCCCCAAACCCTGGGGCAATGCAGCTCACAGGAACTGAGCACAGGGGTTCACTGACCCAGGTTCATTGTGAAATTACTTTTCAAAACATGATTTAAACATGATTCCTCTTTGGAAATACCTGAAGTTCTATTCTTCATTCCATAACAGACTGAGGTTATTCCCAGTCTTCATTTGGTCTCAGTTATCACCGTGATCATCAGCAGTCTGCAGTGCAATGAGACAAGTCATAGGCTCTCTTCTAAATCTTGCTATTGAGAGTGATTACTTGGCCTTGGGTAATGAATTAGTCCTATTATACAGCAGCTGGCACAGTAGAAGCTAATCTGCTGCTCAGGCAGCTCATTACATGGGCAGGGCTGGGACTGCTCAGCTGTGTGCTGCACACACAGCCCTCAGCAGCATTTTTAAACTGCATTCTGCACACAGTTCTTCAGGACTACATAACAAACTGCTTCTATCAAACCAGTTTCTATCTGTTCCTTTCTGAGTTAAGCATTTGCTCGCCCCTTGGAAATACAATTCCTCTTCTGTGCAATTCCTACATGGCACTTTGCCATATCTGTATCAAATCCAAACTCTGTTAATTCTTCATTCTCCGTCACTCCTTGCAAACTCTGTCACTCCTCATCTCCGTTTTTCTCCTCCAAACTCTTCCGTACCAGTTATTCCATCCACCCCACCACCAAAAGCTTGCCAGCTCTGCCTCTTCCACAACCAAATTTCACTTCTGTACAACTGCAACTGCTCCTGAACTGCACTAGCTTGTCACTGGAGGTCTGCCTTTGTGGTTTGGTGGCAATGGCTCAAGGAGGAGCATTCCAGCACACGGCAACTGCAGGGTTTCGTTTCAGAAGCACCAACAAAGGGCTAAATAAGTGAATTAGAAAGGATCAGGAAGACAAAGCAGATCCCGGCAGCCAATTTAAAAGAATGTTCTGAAAGTGCTTATAGATGGCCACAGTTAAACTAAGCAGAATGACAGAATAAACTCAATGGCAATGTTGTAGCCGTGGTGGCACCAGCATCTTGGGAGTGCTGATCTCTGCTGTTCGACCACCACAGGTATGCTTGTGAAAACATACATTATTATATCTTCTTATGAAGACTTCCAGGAGAAAAGAGGCAGACAAGGGGTGAAAAATCTGCCATACAAAATAAGAAATAGATAAGCCAGAAGGCAGAGAGCAGAAGCAAAAAGAGTCTTGCTCAAATCAAAGGTCAGCCACAAAGGTCTGGTTGTGTGTGTGAGGAGTGATGATGCCAGTCACCCCTCAGGCAACTCAGGAAGGTGAGAATTGTGTTGTAAATATGTTCAGGTTATACATGATTGTTTACATGAGCTCTGGTAAGGCTTCAAAGAACAGGCAACAACACAGGAAACAAAAACACTCCAGGAATAAAAGCTAAGTATTACATATGGAGGTAATAACTGAAACCCTGTTGTACTTTTCATGTCCCAAACAATGTCAAGCTCGAAGATCCTCGTTCCTTCCCTCAGACTTCCACAAAAGCTGGTCTTTTAGCAGCCTGAGGAGCTGCTCCACGTTAACCCCTTCCATGGCTGCATTTTTCTGAAGCAGTCTCAGAGCCTTGGCCTGTCCCTGGCAGAGGGGCTGTGAGGGGGTGAACAGGAGCCACAAGCAGTGCTGAGCTGCCAGGCAGGACACTGCAGGTGCAGTAAACAATGACAACCCTGAGCCAGCAGATTTCAGGGAAGTTTTTATCATGATTCCAAGTAAAACATAGGGGCAAGTTTGGGAAGATCAAATGAACAGCTTGAGACTTCTAATTTTGTGCCTCTGATCCCTCCCCACTCTCACACCTTTCTCCCTTTTACCCACTGCTGGACTTGCTGAGAGTGAGAGGGCATTTCAAAGATGAAAATTCAGTAGTTATGGGAGAGCCTGATTATTCCAGACTTCATTTCCAGCCCAGAGGAGCTCCTGCTCTCTCTCTGTGATGGGCTAGAGCCTTGCAGCTTGCCCCTACTTTGGCAATGCTGGGCAGGGCAGATCCTCTGCAGCTTTCACATCTGCTGTGTCCCTTTGCTGAAAATCACAGGATATCTCATTGGAGCACTCTGTAGAGTATCACACACCTTCCCTATGGAACTGGGTCTGATCCATTTTACAACACAAAACCCCAGGTCTTCCCAAGACTAATTACTTCTAATTACCTGTTACTGAGGTGTTTTCCCACAGTGCAAAGAGAGGCAAAGAACTGATGGGTCTGGACACATGAAGTGATAGCCAGCAAAGGAGTTAAAGTTTGAAAGATTTTCTTCCTGGAGACTGAGGCAGCAGAGGCCATTCCCAGTGCCACAGAGCTGGGAAAGCCCTGAGAGATCTGTGCAGCAAACAAACTCAGTGCTCAAACAAACACTGGAAGACCACGGTGCTTTTGCTGCCAGCATCACAGTGGGAATATGTGTGGCTCAAGAACAGTCTGCACAGTCTACCCTTACCAACCACGAATGTAGGAAAAATGCCAGACAGGTCTCAAACGCTGCCAAAGAAGGATTTTCAACCTTTGCATCAGCACCTGTTGAGGAGCTCAAAGATTAGTGACCAAAGTTATCTGTCAGTCAGGCTAAATTAACTCCAAAGTGCCCCATGCTGATGACTGAGGGGGCTGCTCACAAATGCTGACAGAAGTGGATGTTAAAAGACGCTGGCCTGTTCTGCTGCCAGATATACTCTACAAAATGCAGAGTGGCAGCTCCTGAGTAACCCATGGCACCCCTTTCTGGAATGTGCCAGCAAAAAAGCAAACCACAGATGTACTAGGCTAGTACAAAAGCTATTTTGATAGCGTGATGGGGAAAACTGGATTACTAGTACAAGCAAAAAGCTTTCTCTGCTATTCCATATGCCTGTAAAAGGATTGCTCCCCAGGGCAGTCACCACAGCAGGTGCAGAGAAGGCACCACGGCAGGGAGGGTGCTGGCAGGGGTCTGTGTCCCAGGGAAATGCACAGAAAATGATGTGCACCCAATCACAAGTGCACTTCTGCAGCTATGGCAGGTATGCAAGGGGCTCTCCCATGCCTAACCCCTCAGCCTGCTCACCTGCTCTGCAGGTACAGGGCAAGCCTGCAGGTACATACCAGCCCTGCACAGCAGCTCCTCTCAACAGGTCATGTTTTACACAGTGGCGTAACAAAAAATTCCAAATACGCTAAAGCGTACTTGAATTTTTCAAGGCAAACACTAGTTGAAGCACCAACTTGGAAAACAGTGGCTGAGCAAACTGTTGGCCCTGCTTTCACATTGTTCTGCATACTCAAGGGCTCATACCAATAAAAGGGAGTGTGACAGGTAATTAAATATGGCAAATGACACTTTGAAGTGACACCAGCTGATGACAGTGGGCAAAGCACAGCACAGGGACCCCCAGTTCCATCATGCTGCTTTCAGGTTTCCCCAGGGGCTCTGTCCCTGTCTGCAAAGGCAGAGCTGTGCAGGTCCCTGGAAATGGCACAGGGAGCAGCCACTGCACCCCAGCCCCAGCTTTTGGGAGGCTTCAGCAAACCTGCCCTGCACAGGGAGCAAGACCCAGTCCTGGAGTGCTGGATGCTGAGAAAGCTGCCCAGAATGAGTGCTCCCTGGGAGTGCCAGAAATCAGAGACAGAAATATCCAGTGCCTTATGTCAAACACTCCAAGACACCAGCTAGTAGTGGCTGGCTCCCTTTGCTCTCCATGGGGGGAACAGGATGAACATGAGCAAAGTGAGAAACTCCTGCTGCCCTGAGTTGTAGCGTGGCCACAATGAAAACAACTGCAACAGACCCAAACATTTCAAAGAGAAATACTACCTGCTGCTGTTATTGTGGGGCTTCTCCAAAATAGACAATGCCCTGTCTCTGGGATAGCACTTGGTGTCAGCAGTCAGCAAAAAATAACAAAAGCAAGTCCTGAGAACACACTCAGACACTTCAGATTCTGATAATGAGCATTGGGGACATTACTGATAATAATGTGCTTCATAGGAATAAGCAACTATGGAAGATAAGGAATCAGGGAGCAAAAAACACAGGTTAATGAGGTTAGTTAAATGACCAGTTAATTCTACCTGGTCATTTATTATCCCACAAGTTAAAGTGAAATAAGTAGAAAAAAACCAAATCCCATCGAAGCTGACAGAATTTTCTCATCTTGATTATAGAGCCAAACTTTCCATTTTGGACACCAAAGTAAAGCTTTGTTTTTAGAAAATAAGTATCTGGCATCTTCTCATTATTCCTTCTGTGTCTTTTTAAACTGCATTCAGCATAAAGTGCTGTGTTGCACATTCAGCACTGGTGGCACAACACTCAAGGAACTAAAGGTGCATTTTGCACCCGAGCTGGAGAGTGAGACTTGAGTTCCCCATGTTCACTGCTGCAGAAATCACTCCTGTATTTTCCTACAGGACACGTGCCCCATTCAGAGCACAGAATGAGCCGGAAATTCTTTAGGGAACTAAGCAATCTTCAAGTGAGCCTTTAAATGAGCCACATTTTTTATGGTTGCTCTATATCCACCCTTAAATTGCAGGTGCACAGCAACTCATTTAATCTTGCACATCTAGAAGGCAAACGTGTGCAGGGAGACTGTTTTTAGATTCTTTTTGTAACCCACAGGCCATAAGAGATACTCCAGTTTAAGCTTCCCATGGCACTTTCTCATCTTTTTGCTAAGGATGAAGGAAAACATCATTAAAAATTCTGTCCTATGTGATTTTTGTAAGGCCAACAGTGTGATTGTTCTCACCTGCTGCAGAAGCAGCACCTATGAGCCCAGCTTCTGCAACACCCCAGCTTGTGCAGGGGACAGAAGAGCTCACAAAAAATGCCACAACCGTGTGAAAGACCCTTCCCTTCACAAATTTTGGCTATTTATGGTGCTATTCAGTTTTTACATTTTATCTGTAACTTCAACAGTGCGAGACAATTATCGCTAGATGGACAACAGGGATTGGGAACTGCAGCATCACATCCCCTTCACATTCTCCTGGGGCTTTAAATTCCCTCAGAACCTTGATTAAAGAGTGATTTTCTGGCAGCAAAACATAATTTCCTCCCCTTTTATATTTGATTTCATTCACATTTGCCAGAAATATCAGTGGTCAGATGATCACAAGTTTCAACTCTAAAAACACAGTCAGAGAAAGTCAGAGAGAGAAAAAAGACAGTGTGAAACTGAACTGCAAGGCAATACCACAGGATTCTCATTGTCATTCCCCTCATTGAACACCTCACTTTGGACAACAGTTTGCTCTTGAATCACGCAGAGCAGACCAGCCTCAGCACCCATGAGCACTGAATTTTGGAAACTTCATCTTTTCCCTGAGACGACACCCACAGCAGCTTCCATCTACAGCCACGCCAATCTCTAGGGCTGCCTTCATTAGGGACCCCATCCCTGCACCAAGAGAATGAAAACCAACATTCCACACCAGGGGAAATGCCATCCCCACTTCAGCTGTGGCTGCTGCCCCAGCACCATCTCCCAGGGGCAGCAGGATGTCCAGAACACTCAGGATGGTGCCACAGGCACCCCATGGCAGGATACAGGAATACAAGTCCCAGCCTGGCAGTGATGCCACCCACTCTTTGGGTTCAGCAAACCACAGCCTTACCATGCCAGATTAAAGACCAGATTCCTTCCCCAGCACCCAAGGTTACAGACTGGAGCATTACTTGCCCCACAGAATATCCTTAGAAAAAAGCAGTGGCAGCAGTCACACCTGGACCTCAGATCATCACACATCCCCTCAGTTCTTGTGGCTCTTCATGGATTTTATGTTAAGCTGATTTTTGAGGTGAAGGAACGAGAGAGAGTGAGACAACAAACTCCAAGGCTGTAGAAGAACTTTCTGAGAAAGCAAAGCACCACTGCTGCATGCAGGAGATAAGGACACCACGTACAAACAGCTCAGGGCCCACGGCCATCCAGGTGCACACACCACTTCATTCTCCTTTATCCATCAGGAAAACTTGTGTTGCAACAGGTCCCTTTTAACACATATCACACACACCATACAGCCCCCACGCTGGCAGAGAGCAGTTTGGCACAGAAATCCTCGACACCTTCTCTGATATTACAAAATAAATAAAAGGCGTTTTAATTTCTGCACATTCCTTTCATGATTTTTCTCTCTGACTCCTGGGCACTGCTAAGGAAGCAGTCTGTGCCATGCCATGCCATTCCTCCTGAAGATGGATGTGCAACAACCTCCAGGCTCAGCTGTTTGCCCATCTCCCCCTGCCCCAGGCTGGTTTAGGTGAGGGGAGTTTCCCCCTGAGTTTCACACAGCAGTGGAAGCAATGAACCATCTCTGCCAGCTGCAGCTGAAGCCTGCACCAGGGACAAGCACACCATCCCTCCCTCCCCGAGTGCCTCACAGCTCTGGTAAATCAAGCTGTGGAGAGTGCAGATAAGATCAGTGGTAGCTCCAAGTCCTACTCAGTCCAGCCCGCTCAGTCAGATTCCAGAGCCACCTCCATCCATTCTGGAAGCACACGCTGTGCTCCATACAGAGACTTACATCTGTGGGATGACTGAAGCTATAAAAAGTGCTGACAATTTCCAGCAAATTTGCATATGTTGCTGCTGCTGCTGCTTATATAAGTGATTTCTAGTTAACTACAAATACAAAAATCAAGGCCCAAAAATAGGCTTTCAAAGAAATCACTTGCAAATGTGACTGAATGATCCATCTCTCCAACACTCCAAAAATCACTTGTCTAGAAAAAGCAGACGCAACAGAGGTTTCTCCAGAGGGTCCATGCAAAGCACCTCCTGGAATACAAACTATTCCACTTTCTCAACATCTCTGCTGCCCTGCACCATAAAGTTATCACAAACTGCAGCACCTGAGCCTTGTGCCAGGTGTGTGTGTGTGTAGATCCTTCTACACACGTCATCATCCCAAGCACCCTGATGCAGCTGGGGTGAGGAGGCAGCCAGCCTCGGGATAAGAAACAGGAGGTGCTGAGAAATCCCTCAGAGCATCACACACCACGCTGCATTGGCTCTGTAGATGTGCACAGCACCTCCTCACCTGCACAGATTCCCTCCTGCTCCAGGTTGGGAAGGCAAATTGCTTAACCTGGGACTGCAACAGTCTGGTACCGAGGGGCCCTGCAGGGCTCTGCTCAGTGGTCAAAAGGTCAGGCAAAAATATAAAGCACACAGGAGGGAGGAAAGGGTCAGAAAATCCCTGCCTTTCAGGTCTCACAGCTGCCATAGCTGTTAATCACCAAAGGAGGGGTGAGGGTTGAAGCTGATGGTATCTGCTCAATAGGATATGGATGCCAAGCAACAACACCCTCCTTCCCCAAGCCCTTCAGCTCACAGAAGGGTGCTGCTTGCTCACAGACCCAGCTCAGCCAAAGCAAAACCAAATGAATCTGACACCAGTCTTCAGGATTCCTCTAGTGTCCATGGATTCTCATGCTCAGGAAATACTGCTCAGGGGCCATTTCTCCATTAACCTATAATCTAGAGCATGCAAGAAACTGGACTTGGTTTTCCAACATAAGGAAGACAAGGACACACTGGAGACAGTCCAGCAATGGACCACGAGGATGATGAAGGGACTGGAGCATCTGTCATACAAAGAAAAGCTGAAAGAACTGGGACTGTTTAGCATCAAGACAAGAATGCTTGAGAGGGATGTTATCACTGTGAATAAAAAATCTAGGGGTGGGACAGTAAAAAAATCACATAGACTGTTCTCAGTGATACCCAGTGAAAGTGCAATGGGCACAAATTAAAACAAGGAAAATCCCTTTAAATTGATGGAAATCCCTGTAAAGGACACAACAAAAAAAAACTGTGAGGGTGGTTAAACACTGGAATTCATCGTCCAGAACAGTTGTGGTGTCCACCTTAGCACCCACTGAAAACCTGACAGACACAGCCAGGCAGGCCAGACTAGCTGATCTCCAAAGGTCCTTTCCAACCCAATGATTCTGTAATTAAAACCACAACTGCTCCCAAGCAGCCCAGCCTCAGGGAATCCATCTGGAACCCCACCACGAAGCTGATATCCTCCCTTTCTCCCTTTGCTCTCTGCTTTTGATAGTTTTTAGGTTTATGCTACCACTTTTGCTCTCTGACAGTGGTATCCTCTCCAGAGCTCAAAGAGACATGTCCTTTCTGGCTTGTCCCTACCATGAGCTCCTCCAGTCCTCCTCCAGCTCTCACTGTTTCCTTGAGCAGGAACCTCCAGCCATCACTGTTTCCCTCTAACCCTCCACTGTGGGCTTGCAGCAGCCACAGGAGCAGGAAACAAAAGGATGCCAAATATCTTTACTTCTTTACCTCTCTGTGTCTCTCTTGCCCCACATTTTTGGTCCTTCCCTTGATGTTCTGTGATGAATGAATTGAAAACACATTTTTGCCAGCAAAAGAATGCAGGAGGCAGCAAAGGCAACGATCCCTTAAGGAACACCCATCTCTGGCACCGGGCTTTGTTTCTTGGGAGCCACCTTCAGTTTTCTTAGCGCTGCCCATGACATTTGCCAGGACAGCCAGTGTTCAGGTCACCCACCAGTCATGCAAACCTACTTTTCCTTGCAAGAGCCAAGAGCTACCACACAGTGAGAGGGCACAGGAGGCAGGAGAGCCTGCCCTGTGCTCAGCTCCTGGAGAAGCCAGCTGGAGCTGTCTGGATGACCAGTGCTGGCAGCTCCACAGCCTGGCTGCCTGTGAGGACACCCAGGTGCTGTTGGTGCAGAAGGTTCTCCCCAAGTCACCGACAGCATCAGGAACAGTCACTTCTCCTCCTCCTTCATCCCTGAGGAAGCAGCACGCCACAGATTGGCTGCTCAACCACCGCCCAAGTGGGAGGGCTTCCCCTCTCTGCTGTTCTTCACATCTTTCTCACTTCCCTCTTTCAGCTCAGGACAAAAACTCAGCACAGACTTTCGAGGAGGAGGAGATCAGAGGAGATCCCAGGGTTGGTAAATGTGAAGTTCTGTGAATGAGAAAATGCAGCCCTTCTGTCTAATCACAGTGCAGGCTTCAAGTCACAAGCACTTCAGAGGAAGGCCACGTCCTTCTGGCAGCTCCCAGCCACCGATGGAGCTCGCTGAGAGAAGGAAGGCTGTGTGCTGTGGAGGCAGGCAATGCCTTCCATCCCTGCTGTGGCACAAAATGCAGCCAGCTCTCCTTCAGGCTCCAGAGAGAGCACAAGTGCTGGGGTAAACTGGGCACAGGGAAACGAGGGCAGGGCAGAGGGAGACAGTAACACCTTCCTCTTTAAACAACGTGTGGTCACGTTCAGCTGAGGACAGAGCACTGAACCTTACCGAGAGCTGCAGGGCCACCCAAAGCCCATGGAAGGGCTGGCTGGTACAGAAAGGAGACTCGTGGCCACGGCCCCACCTGGACATGCACAGTGACTTCCCTGATGTCAGCTCTGATGTCAAGGTGGCTGGGCAGGGACTCAGATCAGGGAACAGACAAGGAGGACATTTGTTGTGGGGTCTCTCAGCTAGATCAGGTCCCTGAGCAAGCTGCTTGCCTGCACACAAGGGATAAGGCACCTAAAGAGAAGGGGAGGGCTGCCTGAACAGAGCCATGGGAGACAGACACACACAGAGCTTCCTCCTCACACATCTACCCTGATGTGTGCCAAGTACCTGTGATCCCATGCATTTGGTTAATTAGCTGTCATTTAATGTATTTTTTAACTCCAGCTCATAGTCCTTATTACGTACTACCTCTGGAAAAAAAGGAAAACATGCCAGAGTGAACACACACGGCCCTTGCCATTTTTCTTGTCTTCTTTCTAAAGGTTTGCCCAAGAGAAAGGGGGCCAGGCTGTGTGGACAAGTGGTCTCCATCAAAGCTGTCAGTGGCACACGAGGCAAGGGTCAGAAAAGCACATCTGTGGGCACTGATCTGAGCACAGTGGAACTTGCTCAGACTGCAGCAGGGAAACAAGAATTTCTCAGGAGCTGACAGGAAAACACAGTTATGGCACTTTGAAGCAATTCCCCACTGCCTCTGCTGAGCAGAATCTTTCACATCTCCCAGCACATTTTTCCTCAAACAATTCCTCAGTTCCTAGATGTGTAAACATTTAGCAACTTGTGAAACCACAAACATTCACGTATCTCTAAACGATCTTGTAGGTGGCAAAACTGACAAACAACAGGACTCCCACATTCTGGAACTAACCAAAGAAATCCCAAGTGCATCAGTTGCTCGGGAAAGTCGGTGGCCTCACTCTTGTTGCACTGCATGGGCAACTTTTGCTTCTACTTTCCTGTCTTTCCAGGAAAAATAATTAGAAACAGGAAGTCAATTGAAACATCACAGATTTTTTTAAAAACTTATTTGGACAAGAGAAATGAAAAGGCAGAGCCAGATCTGTGGGCAAAATGCCTTTTGCACAGAATTTTTTGTTCCCAGAACATTGTTCTACGTGCAGCTGGTGGGCAGGTTTTGTTCAGGACTCTGCTTCCTGCCTCTCTGGATTCTCTGAGAGATGTGCATGGAACACCTGGGATGGGCATGGCCTGCCTTGCATGTAAGCAAAGCAGGCTGGCCAATTCCCCTTGGGAATCTGGGGGACAGAGACTGACCTGAGAAATGTGCTGCTTCACCACTGGGACATGCTCCTGGACACCACTGCCATGCCCCACAGGCTTGGTGTAAGTTCCAAATGACAACAGGGCATGGCCAGCAATGAGAGGACTGATGGGGCCATGGCAGGTTCTTGCTTTAGCACACGAGATGTTTCAGAATTCACATGCAGAGATTGTGAAGGCACTCTTCATGCACATGTCTTTTATCCTCACATTGTGTCTCGTTTGCATGGCCAGAAAGCAATAAACACATTGAGGCACAAGCAGTCCCGAGGTGGGAATCCAACTGTCATCCCAGCTGTCAGGGCCCTGAAAATGACTGAAGCTTTGTCATTTTGAAGAACTTTTCATTATCCTGACAGAACGTCCATGGCTTTTGGGTCTGCACAACCCACCTTAACCCTGCTGGGGCTCCCTGAGCCGTGCCACAGGTAGGGCAGGTGTCTGCAGCTGGCTGGGGAACTGCTGAAACAGAGGGACAGAAGAGATGGCTCCAGGGAGAACTCAGAGAATCTTCCAGTGCCTACTGGGAAGGAACTTTGGACAGGCATGGAGTGAAGGGGGAATGGCTTCAAGCTGAAGAAAGGCAGATTTAGATTAGACATTACGAAGAAGTTCTCCTTTGCGAGGGTGGTGAGGCCCTGGCATAGAATGTCCAGAAAACTCGTGGTTTCTCCATCCCTGGAAGTGTCTAAGGCCAGGCTGGACAGGAATAACCTGGTCTCGTGGAAGGTGTCCCTGCTCATGGCAGAGTGGGTGTAATGGGACAATCTCTAAGGTCCCTTCCAACCCAACCCATTCTGTGATTCCATGATCCTACACTGAATTACCTCTTCCACAACATAAAGCCACGACATGTTCAGTGAAAGGACGTGAGGAGTGGTGGGAGCGGGCGAGGGAGAGAGCAGAGAGCGGAACTTGCCCAGCATCTGACCCTTGCGAGCGCCTGACGGGGGCTGCATCACCGCACACACCGACCTGTGCTGCTGTTCAGCGACCGGGAAAACCCCGGAGCAGCCCGCAGCTCGTCACGCACCTGAGCTCTGCCTCTCCATGGCTACAGCGACAAGCACCAAACGCTCCGGCTGCGGGAGCGAGCGGATTCTTACAGCGCCCGGCAGCCTCAGCCCGGGGTGCCGGGACACCTGCCCGGGGCAGGGGCACAGCGATGCCGAGGGGGGTCCAACAGCAGCACCGCGATGGCCCCGTGTGCTCCCCGGTGCCCCCGCGGGACATCCCCGGGCCGGCCCCTCCCGCCCCCCAGCCCCGGCCCCA
>VYXF01009888.1:32062-63941 GCA_013397295.1 Polioptila caerulea | reverse complement strand
GGGGGCACGGACAGACGGGGGCACGGACAGACAGACGGACACAAACAGACTGAGAGACAGACACGAGGACACAGACACGGACAGTCGGACATGGACAGACTGACAAAGATAGATGGACTGAGGGGTGGACACGGACTGAAATATAGACTGAAATGGACAGATGGACTGAGAGACAGGCACGGACACTGAGGAACAGACACAGGGACACACACAGATACACAGACAGACACTTGGCAATCCCATAGTGAATCAACAGTTCATATAGTCACTAAAGCATCACTCAGGTTTATTTATATATATATAAATAAATTTCTCAGTTTCACCTTCAGGTTGGCTAAATAAATCAGTTACACACACACACACACACACACAGGGTTACTTGGAGAAAGTAATGGATATATGCTGGATACACAGAAGTCTTTATCAGGAGGGAGCCTGCTGCAGCTCGGGTCAGGAACCTCATTTCTCTGATTTCTAAACACAGAAGAAGGAAGAAAATGTAGAGGGTATTGGAGCAACTGAGTTATATGTGGTCTTGTTTCAGGTCTGTGGCTATTGCAATTGTCCTGCCATTTTATAATGGAGAAGGAATATCTCCCAATTGTGCTGAAAGACCTGAATTCTTCGAGCTGATTGTATTTGGCCTGTCTCCTGTGAGGCCCCAAAAGGACTCACAAAATGCACTAGTTTTGAGTCAGTGACAACTCCTGGCCTCTCCAGTGAAAGAGTGGGAGGAGAGCAGCTGTGGCTGTTGGGGCAGTGACCTTTGTGGCCCCACCTGCACAGGCAGGGTCCCTGTCTGTGGCCTCCAGCTCACCTGGCCTTCCATGTCGCGGCTCTTGGCTCTCAGCTTGTTGACCTGTCCTTCGGCGATGTCCGCCCGCTCCTTGGCCTCCTCCAGCTCGTGCTGCGCCTTGCGGCACCGCGAGAGGTTCATGTTCGCCTGCTCCTCCTGAAAGTTGGCACAAAAGGCATCGCCCTGTCACCCCTGGTGCCTGTGGCACAGGAACGTGGCCTGTGCTGGCCTCACAGGTACAGCCCTGCCCCGCCAGCGCTCTGGGAGTTTGTGTCTGGTACCACCCACAGCGTGGCCGCTCGTGGGGCAGAACAATTGCCCCACTCGGCTCCAGGTGGGAATATTGGCTTGTGTGGCTCCCAAAGTGCACCAGTTCCGGGATACCCACAGCTACACCCCCTCTGTTGTGAGCCACAATGAAGAATATTCAACGGCAGTGGCCTTAGCTGCCCTGTCAATCTCACTATTCAATTATTTTTATGACCTAGGGAGCCCAACTTTCAGAAATGTCCACCCAGGCCACACTGAAGAGTCCTCCACTCACAGCTTCCTCAGCCTGTTTCTTGTACGCTTTCACTTTTAGCTGCAGCTTGTCCACCAGGTCCTGGAGCCGGAGAATATTTTTCTTATCTTCTTCAGACTGTGGGAAGTGAAAATCGAGTTAGCCTCAGCAGATGACCTGAGGTGATCCACGTAGGAGGGCAGAGGATTTGCAGTACCTGGTAAGTGAGCTCCTTCAGCCTCCGTTCGTACTTGCGAGCTCCTTTCAGGGATTCTATTCCTCGTTTCTGCTCAGAATGAAGCTCGTTTTCTAACTCATTAATCTGAAACACAGAATCACGGCGAGGATGGCAGGAATGGCTGCTGATCCTGCTGCAGGACTGAGCCTGCAGAGAGGGTGGCAGAGCAGGGCAGTGTCCTGCAGCTGCTCCTTGGGTCTAGACTAGCTAAAATATCCTCACCATGTTATGCTGGTGATGACATAGTGTGTGAATCCATAGTTGTTTATTAAAGGAACTTAGCTGTGCATACCTAGAGCATTTGTAGTCAAAATTAGGCTTAAATCTGTCAGAGAAGAGGAAATTGAAACAGGGAAGGGAGGGTTTTATCCATGTTCACGAGGTAAATGGGGAAATCTCTTTCATTTTTTATCTTTCGTTTGTTATCTTTGGGAGTAGCAGCAGCAAATACTGTTTAGGGACAGCAGGGAAACCTGGCTGCTGTCTATTCCCTTTCCACTTGTCCAGCTTCCACAGGCACTGAATTAGAGATATAAGGTGGCATATCTATGCCTGTGCCCCTCTGCAATCCTGCTCATTTCTACTCCATTTTTGAACCTACCAGCTGCCTCTACAGCCTTCCATGGCAGCAGGTTTCCAAATTTCACTGTCCACTCTGTAAAGTATTTCCTTTTATTTATTTTAAAGGTGAAGATGGGCTGGCCTCTCCAAATGGCAGAGTCCTAGTCTTGTGTGTCAATACTCATAAAGCTTTATCTTCAGACCCTTCTTGAGTTGCAGAGACCAGAACTGCATGTGGTGTACTTGATATAGTGGCAAGAATGTGTTGCCATACAACTCTGTCTTGTTCTCACTGCCTTTCCTAATGAAGCCCAAATTTTTTTCTGTTTTAGGTTTTCACTCTATTCCACATTCAACAGCTTCTGAAGTCTGTCCATTACCAGTTCCAATTTCATCCTCAAGTAAGTATGACTTAAATTATTTTTCCCTAGAAAAAATTACCATCTATGTCTCCCTGATGTCCATCTGCTCCCGTTTTTGCCCACTCAGTTTTTTTGAGGTCACTCTCAAGCTCACCACCCACAGTGCAATGTTTGGTGACTCAGCACAGCTCTCATCAAACCTGCTGGGAATACCTGAGGCTCTCCCTGTTTTCACCCTCCCAGGAGGGTTCCAGCAACCGAGGGCCCAGTCAGAAACTTCACCTTAATCTACCCAAATCTTCACCGTACCCTGGCCTCCAGCTTCTGGAGTTGTTTCTTCCCTCCCTTCAGTGCCAGCTGCTCGGCCTCTTCCAGACGGTGCTGCAGGTCCTTCACTGTCTGTTCCAGGTTCTTCTTCATCCTCTCCAGGTGGGCACTGGTGTCCTGCTCCTTCTTCAGCTCTTCTGCCATCATGGCTGCCTGGTTGTGGTGCACAGTTGTGTTACAAACATCCCCATCCCAGCAGTGCTGGGTGCCTGGGAGTGACACCCAGCTTCACTTTGGTGACTGCACACTCTCAGTGCCCGTGGCCATGCTAAGGCTCTGTCACACAAACAGGATCACTCTTTCTCAAAGTCTGTATTTCTAAAACTGCTTCACCTCAGAGAGCAGACAGGCTTGATATAAAGAAAAAAATAATCAAGATGTGCAAATGGCTCGGTACCAAAATTCTATTTTTTAAGTCAGTCAAAATTGAGGTATTACCAGCTACCATTCTGCATCTCTGGGCTTCCCCATGACTTTGAGCATCTGGCTCTTTGGTGCCAAATTTGCCAAAGAATTAGACTTACAAGCAGCTTTTGCCAGTGAGCTGACCCTGAGAACCTCAAACTTCACTGAAAAGCTTCTGCCTGCTGAGGTGCTCAGAAGCTGGGATAGATAGCTGTCAGCACTGTGGCAGAGCAGAGAGGTCAGGGATCCTGCTCCTGGTGGGCAGTCAGGACCAAACACTGGGGCACCAGGACTTGATGCAATAGTGTCACCATTTTCTGTTTAATTTGTCTGTACCTTTCCTAGGTGGTCCCAGGTATTGTTACTTGTGATAATATGGGACCTGTAGCCTCATTTAAATGAAACATTTACATTCTCTCTTTTTCTTTCTTACATGTCTAGCATTTATGTAGAATTGTGTATTATTTTAGTCTTAATTTCTGCTTTTCTGTGCTATATCTAGACAGGCCTCTGTTTCAAACTACTCTTTTTCTATTACAATTTTGCCACCATCTGTTCTATCCTGCCTATTACATTTACTCTGGAAGCAAAAGTGAATGGAGAAGGGGAAGAGAAACGCCTCTTCAATATAGACAGCTAGCAGGACATGAGGACCCTGTCTGAAAGGGTCTTCTGTGACAAATTGTAGGGCAATGGCTGTGTGAGGCCCATGTGGGAAGGATTTGTGTGCCACAGATACCTTCTGCTGGAGAATTGGTTCTCATCCATCTGACTGCTGCCTCTCTAAAGTGCAAAAGCGACTGTGGTGGTGCAAAATGGAAGGCAGGCGAGCAAGGGGACTCACATCAGTGATGGCTTTCTTTGCTTTCTCCTCTGCATTCCTGGCTTCCTGAACGCTGTCTTCAACTTCGGTCTGCAGATGAGTTATGTCCACTTCCAGCCTCTTCTTGGTGTTGAGGAGGCTCGTGTTCTGTTGGGGCAGCCAGCAGACAGGTCATTCCAAACCCCTGCTCCACTCCCACAGGGCCTTCAGCGATCTCCTGTGCCAGGAGGTGCCAAATACCTGCGAGTGGAGCAGCTGCACTCTCTCGCTGGCGTCCGTCAGCTCCTGCTCGCAGACCCTGCGGGCTCGCTCCGTCTGCTCCATGGCAGCTCGCATCTCCTCCATCTCTGTGGTCATCAGGCTGTTCCTGCGCTCCACGATGGCCAGCTGCTCCTTCAGGTCATCGTTCTCTCTCAAGGCATCATCCAAATGGAGCTGGGAATCCTTGAAGGGTGAAAGCACCTTTTGTGAGAGCCAGGAGAGAGCACAGGGAATGGGAAACCCCCATGGGGCGGTGTAGCCTTGTGGTTCCTACCTTGAGCTGCCCTTGCACAGTTTTAAGGTGCTTCTGTGTCTCTGCTACCTGGCAGTTGGCGTGGCTCAGCTGTATTTCCATGTCGTTCAGATCTCCTTCCATCTTCTTTTTCAGCCTCAAAGCATCATTTCTGCTTCTGACCTCGGCATCCAACATGGTTTGCATAGACTCTAATACCCTCTGGTGATTCCTCTTCAGCTGTTGAATTTCCTCATCTTTCTCTGCAGTCCTCCTGTCAACATCTGACTTCACCTGGTTTAGCTCCAGCTGAACACGTAAGATTTTCCCCTCTTCGTGCTCTAAAGAGCCCTGTCAGGGTTGAAATATTACAATATTACCATTGCTGGGAATGCCCACTGAGGAACTGAGGGGTAGCCAAAGAGAGTAAGGGAGACAGAAATGATGGAATTGTGAGACCCAGAACACAGCCTGTGCCAGCAGTGCATGACAGTGTATCAGTGTAGTCTGAGATTCAGCAGATCCCCAGCACCCTCTTCCTGTTCATCAGAGCCTGTGTCCTGGGAACTGGCTCCTCTTTGAACCTGTTACTGACTCCTGTTCATTCAAAGTGGTGGAACTGAAGAAATATGGAAATATTGCCTCAATTCTTTCCAGCATCCAGTTTACTTTGAGCAGGAAGTGACATTGAGAAAACTTTTAAGAATGGATTTGACCTTCTCTGGAAACATCCTTGATTAATTTGATTAGAAAACAAAACTTTCAGAGTTTTGAAATGCTAGTGACTTTTCTTCAGCATTCCATGGGAGCAAATTCAAACAGATGGTGCAAAATGAGCTCAATTTTAGACTGGGACTGAGGGGGTTTTGTGATGATAACACAGCAAGGAATGCCACATTGGTATGGCAGGGGAGCAGTCCCTGTGCTTTTTGGTCTGTCTGTGCTGTCTTACTGCACTTTTGGGACAGTTTATATATATTAAATATATACCCAAATTTTCTCTATTCTTGATTTCCCTAAAAGCAAGCCCCTGATTGAGGACACTTGCCTCTGCTTCTTCTAATGCTGCTTGTAGGTCACACTTTTCTTGCTCAATTTGCTTCTTTGCTTTCTCCAGCCCATGATTTGCTTTTCCAGACTCAGCAATCTGTTCAGTCAGATCAGAAATTTCCTCTGCAAGCAGAAAACACATACCCAGCTCCTCTCAGACAGTGTGATCAGTGGCACCTGCAATTGCTCTTTGGCAATGGGAGCGACAAAGGAGACTCTGGAGTAATGGGATGTAACAGTGAGAAGGATTAATACATCTTGTCCTGTGTGCAGCCTTCATTTCTGATAACCTGCACGTCCCAGTTCAGTGTGCAGTTTGAAAATGAGGGGGGCCAACTGGAGTGAGCTCAGAAAATAATGTCAACTTCCTCTGGGTAGTGAAATTACATCTCCAGAGACAGTCATGTCTGATTGATCTCTTTATGCTTAGATAATCCACAGTGATCATTCAGTTCACAGAAAGGATTGAGTTGTACTTCCTTTCTATAATTAGTTTGCTCATTAAATGCCAATCCATTGTGCCACCTGTGCACGATCCTCCAAAAATCAGGAGACAGATAACAGCCCTGCAGATTTTTTCTAGTGACAGCGACTGAAGCAATCTGAAAAAACTGATTATCATCATAATTTCTGTCTATTCAGTTAACTTGGTCCTTATCCATGCATGGGATTACAATGATGTGAAGAAGGGGGAACCTCCTGAGGAGGCAGGATATTGTTGAGATGGAAGTGAGTGCTTGCAGGTGACTTTATGATCAGCTGAACGGAAAGAAAGTCACCACCTTTGTGGGAAAATCCTAAAGAGCAGAACCCTGGGAACAGGCAGAGCTCTGGTAGTCCAGAAAAGTGGGAGCATCTAAGGGCTCAGGGTGAGTCTAAGCTGACAGACTCAAGAACTCACGCTGGAGGTTCTTGTTCTCCCTCCTGACAGTCTCAGCCTGGTCGAGCATTTCTTCGTAGGCGTTCTTCATCCGGAAGATCTCGGTGCTGAGAGCACGAGACTCCTTCTGGGCAGCCTCCAGCTCAGTCTGGCTCTCCTGGTACTTCTGCTTCCATTCAGCCAGGATCTGGAGTGACAGGAGAAGAATGACATTCTGAAACACTCCATCTCTGCATCTTTATATGAGAATCCAAGAGGCCTGGCCTGTCTTAATGGCTTTGGACACTGCCTGTAACAATAACTCCCTGGGATGCATACTCTGGTTGTTTTGGTGGGATCTACTTAAATTTACCTCTTCAACCAACACTAGTGCATGCCCCAAGCTGTCAGGAAGGACTTTGGTTTGACACCAGACTGAACAAGATGTTGGTCTAAATAAGGGTGTGTGAGACTTGATAGTGTTTCAGGAGCTGGTGGTCCTGGACTAAGCCCACCAAGAAAGGTCATTCTCTACCAATTCTCTCCTCACTTTGATACCACAGACCTGTAAGACCCTTTTTTAGCACTCTTTCACTCACCCAAGGGTAGGACAAGACACAGGGTTGTGCAGCACCACTTGGTCCAACAGTGCAGATTCTTTTAAATGTTAGTAAGGGCAGTGAAGGCTGGAACTTCACATGAGTCTGAGGCTCTGCCTAACCCCAAGGTTAGGCTGGCAGGCTAGCACCAGGTCTTGTTAGTTTGTGTGTGTGTACTCAGTCTGTTTGACTAGTCTCCCTTGTGAAGACTTCATGCTTTTTAAAATTATCAGAAGGCTGCTTTATTATTTGCTGTGGTCACCTGGGGTTACTTACACAGTGACTTTATCTTTACCTTATGTCCCACTATGGGGTCCTTACCATAACTTTGCTTTGGATAAGATGCAGTTTATTTTACTATGAGTGCAGAACTTCAATAATTTCAGAATTTGTCTTGTCCTATGAAATATCTAATTCTGATCTGGCATAATCTTTTGAACAAACCTTGTCAAAATTCCTCTGCTTTTTATCGAATGCTGCACAGACTGCATGGGACCTCTCCACGTCAATCATGAGGTCATCCACCTCCCCCTGCAGCTTCTGCTTTGTCTTCTCCAGTGAAGCACACTTTGCATTGACAGCCTCAATCTGCTCCTCTGATTCCTGCAGGCGCTGGGCCAGCTTCTTCCTGCAGGGCGGGACATTCAGCACTGAGAAAAGGAAAATTCTGACCTTCACTCAGAAATCGGACACGAAAGGAGTTTGGAATGGGGGAGGTGGGCAGAGAGAGTGATATATAATGGTGTGGTTCCAGGAGCCTGGGGTGGCACAGCACTCTGAAGTGGTGCACAGACTGGGAGAATATGCACCCAAGTATGAACTGTACCCATGTGGAAAGGGACCAAGGATATGCTTTCAATACTACCAGTGTAAAGAATATTCTCTTTCAACCACTATGATTAACTCAATGCACTGGAATTCTCCTTTACGTAGACAACCCCTCTATTTAACCTTTAAATATCTACTCACTCCCCTTCTCACTTCCAATACATTAAAAACCACACTGCTCTGCATATTACCACCACAAACACATTCTGGTTTCCTTCAGTTCTTCACTCATTACGCTTAAACATCCTCTTCCTTGCTCCAAGCCATGTCCTCACGTACTTGGCCTCCTCGAGCTCCTCCGTGCGCTGAATCGCGTCCGTCTCGTATTTGGTTCTCCACTGGGACACTTCACTGTTGGCCTTGGACAGGGCTCGCTGCAGCTCCCCCTTGGCCTCCTGCTCCTCCTCATATTGTTCCCGGAGCAAGTCACAGTCGTGGCGAGCAGACTGCAGGGCGTGGGCCAGGGCGTTCTTGGCCTGGGGAGTTAAAATTAAATAAGTTGTCAGAACGTGAATAATTTGCGGCTGGATGTTTTCCCGGGAGTCTGATAAAATATTCATGTCTCCCTGTCCATTTGCTACAGTTGCTGGAGAAACAGAAGGAGCAGAATGAGCGACATTAGGGATTCTGTGTTTCAGGCTTGGTGTTGTTAAACAGGGTCAGGTGCTTGCCCCTCTTGTCTGGGATAACACCTCTCAAATACATCTGCACCAGGTGTTTCAGGCAGAGGCAAATAAATCCACCAACAGACAAGGTGCAAGCACTCCTGTTCTAATTCCTTTTTTTGGCTGCTGCTGTTTGCCTTGCCTATGGGCACAGAGCTGCTTTCCTTCACTTCTCTCATGTTTTTGATCTTCAGAATGCATGATGAGAAGGGCTTAAACTGTCCTGCTTATTTAATTTTTAATGTCTCCTCTGTGGGGTATTCCAAGGCAAAGTTCAAATTTTTCACTATTCTGATGTCTCTTCTCTGAGGAGAAATCTCATTTGTTTTTTTAGCGCATTGATTTATTTTAAATTTGTTGTTCCAAATGGAAGCAAGTCACCTTGTTTTCTTCCTCTAGCTGTCTCTTCAGCTCTTCAGTCTGCTGAGTGAAGGTATGTTTGCCCCGAGTTAACTGAGAAATCAAGGACTCCTTCTCCTCCAGTTGCCGAGTAAGTTCACCTAACGAGAAAAAGATGATTTTTTTTCCGACAGAGATACAAGACATAAACAAATGAGAGCAGCCAGCCATGTGGAAAGTGATTACAAGATGTAAGGTGGTAAATTGAAGGGAGAGTAGCAATTGCCTTCCCACCGATAGGAAAAGATGTTGAAGAGAAATGCTGTGCTGGCATCAAAGAAAAGAAGCTGTACTGACCACAAACTCACATGTTCATTTTGACTGACAGTACTCCTGGTTTGGTTTTGTGTTTCCTTGGGTAGGTTTCTAGATTGCCACTAGAAGGAGATTCTACATTCTGAGTTTTGTTCAGATCTCCAAGTGATGAATGTGTTACAAAACACACAGGCATTCAGGCAGCACATCTAAATACTTGACAGTGAAGTGTTACATTTCATCAAGGGACGTACCATTCTCAGTCTGTAGGCGTGTTTTCTGTGTGTTCAGGTCATTAATTAGCCGCACATGTTCATCATCTTTGGCTCTGACTTCACTGAACTGGTCTTCAAGAGCTCGGCACATTTTTTCCAGATTGCTCTGTGAAGAAATATGAGAGCAATGAGGGATTTGTCTTTACAAACAAGCTGCGGGTCTGCTGGTAGATAAAACTGGCACTGAGAGAGAAAGGAAACGATGGGAAGGATTCCACTGATTGATGAATGGAATAAAAGGTGTTTGCCTTACAAACAAACTGTGAGTTTGCTGATAAACTGGATAAATGATAATGGATATTGAAAATGGATATTGAAAGGTGAAAGAAACAATTGGGAAAAACCATTCCATAAGAATTAAAAATTAACAGGGAGGGTAATACATTAGAGGAGAATCTTAGGTATCAGGTGCTCTGGGAAGTCTGTACCTGTNGTGTTTGCCTTCACAAACAAACTGTGAGTTTGCTGATAAACGAAATTGGATATTGAAAGGTGAAAGAAACAATTGGGAAAAACCATTCCATAAAAATTAAAAATTAACAGGGAAGGTTGTACATTAGAGTGGAATCTTAGGTATCAGGTGCTCTGGGAAGTCTGTACCTGTCAAGTACCTCAGCCAGTGGGGAAAGAGAGAGGGAAATGTGGCTGGGAAATTGGGATAAAAAGGAGACTGTGTCCTCCAAAAATTGGAGAGATCCCAGGGGAAATGCCCCATGGCTTCTCCCTTTATTCAAATAAAGTAAAAGGACTCATCTGTCTCTTTTTTGGACATAAACCTCTGGGGTTTGTGGATTAATTTTCCTGACAGATAGAAAATGTATCCCTCAGTCCATCCAGCTGTTCAGAAGAACAACGCTAACAATGAGAAATTCTTCTCCCTGTGCAGCAACCTTGGCTTTGGAGACAGACTCTACGTTGCTGGCCAAGTCATCAATCTCCATCTTCAGCTCACTCTTCTCCTTCTCCAGCTTCTGCTTCACGCGTTGCAGGTTGTCGATCTGCTCCCCCAGCTCAGCTGTGCTGTCCGCGTGCTTCTTGCGCAGGGCGGCAGCCGTGGCTTCGTGCTGCAGCGTGGCCTCTTCCAGGTCACGGCGCATCTTCTGGAACTCTGCCTCACGCTTCTTGTTCATCTCCACCTGAGCTGCTGTGGCCCCTCCTGCTTCTTCCAGGCGCTCGCTGATCTCCTCCAGCTCCCTGGACAGGTCGACTCTCTGCTTCTCAGCCTTGGCACGGGCGGCACGCTCGGCCTCGATTTCTTCCTCCAGTTCCTCTATCCGAGCCTAGGGGAGTTAATTGGTTGAAAGGGGGCTTTTACATGGACAGATTTAAAATTATCACTAAGGAATAAAGAGGAAACATTCACATCCATTATTACAAGCATAGAAAGAGAAGTACCACTAGAAATTTCACTATGTTGTGTCCTAGGACAGGTAATACTCAGTTTTGGAACAATAGTGAATGTAAAATTTCATACTTAATGTTATAGCTCAGGATGGATTTATTATTTTGTGAAGGCTTTAGAATTGCACTCTTCTGAGGAAATAGATGAAATGTCACTGGAAAATGTAAAGGAATTTCTTAGAAATCTCCTAGAAGTCAGGCCAGAACAAAGCAGTGGCCTTTCTCCGTCAGCAAATGGGATGGACGGAACTTCAAGATGAAAATAATGGGATAATAGCACTGAAGAGAGCTGTCCTCCTGGTTCTGCATTTAGGAGGTGATCTTTGTCCTGATCATGAACATTGAGTCACATTCTATTGTTTTCTTAGGAAAGTGATTCTCAGTGGCTGCACATCTGTGGCGTTTTCAAAGCCTGCACAATGTTCATGTAGGAAATCTCCAACAGAGTCACGTAAGATTCGAGGCCAGAGTTTCTGTAAAAGTGCCCTGAGATGGGAACAGCACCCAGACTCCCATATTAATGGTTTCATTCATGTGAGGGAAAATATTTTTGTAGAATGGTCTATGAATAAATACCACTTAATTCTAAGAAATCTGTGCTTGCCACTAAAATTATTAATAACTCTTAGACTTTACCTGAATCTCCTTAATTTTCTTTTGCAGCTGAGAACTTTGAGCCTGCTCATCTTCAATTTTACTTTGCAACTGGCTGATTTCAAAATCCTTTCTGTTAAAGAACAGGAAGGCAAACTCAATATGGTTAAGATAAAACATGAATTTCAGAATTCAGAGCATAAGAAGTCAGTGTAATACTTCTTTAGCCTTTCATCCATTTGTTGTTTATCATTTTCCAGATCCATGATGGAATCCTGAGACATTTTCAGATCACCCTCCAGTTTTCTCTTTGCTCTCTCAAGGTCCATTCGCAGCTTCTTCTCTTGTTCCAGGGATGCTTCAAGCTAAAACACATAAAAGATACTTTGAAATACATAAATTATACTTTGAAAGGAACTATTTTTTATTTAAAAATTTAACTAAGATGGAAATTGTTGAATAGAGAAAATAATCCATGGGTGCTGCACTCTCACCATGAGACCAGAGCTGCTGTGGTGATTTAGTTTCAGACACTGAGCTGTCCACAGCTTGGCTGTGCACAGCTGAAATATCAGTTTTTGAAAAAAACAGAAATTAAATTTTTCCAGTAGCTGCAGTTTCTAGCATACAGACTGCTAAATATACACAAATTCCCAGTATTTATAACTTCCTTAAGCATATGCACACACAAATAACTGCAGCAACCTTCAAACAGCCACAAGTCTCCTGCTTCAGCTAATGGGTTAAATCACAAAAGTCTACAGTGCTGAAATACCCTGTGACAAACATGAAAGATGTGCTGGATTCCACAATTTCCTGTCAATTAGCAGCAGTTTACTGGCTGAAATTATTAGAGCTTTAGGTGTTGCTTATACTCCAAACTACAGATTTCTAGTCTACTGTAATCTGTCACAGTATATATATATAACCCAAAAACTTCTATTTACATCATCCACTTGCTGCTCCAGTTTGCTCTTGGCTTTGGTGAGGGTGCTGACTTTGTCTTCCTCAACTTGCAAGTCATCCAGTGTCTGCTGGTGGGCTTCCTGGAGGGCCTTTTTCTCCTTGGTGAGTTTAGAGATGTTTTCATCCAGAGCTGCCATCTCCTCAGTGAGATTCTTTACCTGTCAGACAGCCACGAAAGGACACCTTGAGAAATGGCAGGCTGAGAACACAGGGACTGCATCCTTGCAAAATCTTTCAGGGATGTATTCAAAATGCTCTCTGCAGGATGTTTATTTTGATTGCAGTGAGGGCAGCAGTGTATATCATGTCTGAGAGTCTCATCTCTCTGGTCCTGCAATGGTAGGAATTCTTGCTTTAGTTGTTTTTGATCCCTACCCCTATCCTATATGCAAGATCTTCACTTGCTTCTGAAAGTTTTTCCCATTGGGATTTGCTATGAAAACAGCTGTAATTTCTCAGCAAGTCAGGTTCTTTAAAAAGAGATGATCTAGTGTTTGGCATAGCCAAAAATGTGTTAAGTTTTCCCAAAAAGTGAAACAAACCATGATAACATGACAAAGAAGCTTAACAGGAAAGATTCTATCAGCTGATTAAGTGGAAACACCTCTCTCTCATGCATTGGACACATCTCACTTCTATTCATAGAACTTGTAAGTGGTTACATTTTTCCACAAAATTGGCAAGCTGTACAGGAGCACTGTCTGGGGAAGAATAATTCCCTGATTCCTCTGTCACCTTATTCTCTGTTGCATGCTTCTCCTTCTCCACTTTGGCCAGGGTCATTTCCAGATCATCAATATCTTTCTTCAGCTCCGAGCACTCATCTTCAAGTTTCCTCTTCTTTGCTGTCAGTTCAGCATTTGTCTCCTCTTCATCCTCCAGTCTTTCATTAAGTTCCTTAATTTTAGCTTCTAGCTGGATTTTACTCTTAATGAGTCCTTCACATCTCTCTTCAGCATCAGCTAGATTTTCACTCTCCTATCAGAACACATTGAAGGCACATTATATTGATCATAAAAATGACAAAAGACAGTTAAGACCCTTGGTGAGTGAAACAACGCAGGTTTTTTTTTTTTTAAACTAAACTGATTTGAAGGCACATGGCAACAAGTGACAAGTCCACTTGCACCAGACTGCCATTAAACATTTGATTACCTTTTAGAACCTGACAGGTGCAATTTCAATCTCTGTTCAGAAGTATCCCAGAAAAAAGCAGTTTCCTGTTTCAGTCCTGCCTCTGACAGAAAAGCAGAGCCCCAAGAAAAGCACCCTTGCCCCAGCTCTGTATTACAATGGCAGCAGAAGTGGAAACAGCCTCTTCTCATCCAGAATCAGACACCACTGTGAGGAGCACATTGTGTACACTGTGGGGTCTGATTCTTCCCCTGGGGATAGCGTTGGAACTCCCTCTATTCTTACTGGTGGTGATGTTTGGTGTGTGCTTTGCACCTTGCTTAGGGGTAAGGGACAAGACCAAACACAAAGCAGTGGAAGCTTTGTCCCTGTTACACGCCTGCCTATAGAGGACAGTGGAAAAGAGGAGAAAAAGAGCAGCAGAGTGAGAGGAAGTGAGGTGAATCTGGAAATGGAGGTTACTCACAGACTGAACCTGGAGCTGCAGGTCATTTTTCTCCTGCAACAGGGTCACCATTTTCTCCTCCAGTTCCTTCCGCTTTGCCTCAGACTTTGCAAGCTCCTCCTTGGTTTTCTCAAACTCTTCCTTCATGTTGGCCATCTCCTTCTCAGACTCTGCACTCTTCAGCAAGGGCTTGATCTTGAAGTACAACTTCATCCATGGCCAGTGTTTGACATTCATGAATGCACGGATGTTGTACTGGATGATATAAATAGATTCTCTGAAAACACATAAAAGCAGTTTATGAGAGTGGTAAGACTTGAGCTGGAAACATACTCTGATTATTTGCCACACAGCATCAGCATTTACCCCAAGATCTTTTACATTAGACTTTTCACCCTCATCTCCCTTGCTTCTATTAAAGAGTCATTTTGAGGCCCTTAGAGCAGAATAGTTGATTCAGTAGCTTGAATAACATCTATTGTCTGAATATATGTGGAAGAAATACTACAAACCAGACAGACTTCTCTGGCATATTGACTGGGAATCTCTGAGACTTTCCTCAGTCTCAAGGAAAATGCAAGTTCTCAGGTAAATACCAGAGTGAAAACTGACATTGCTGAAGTGCTTCTGCTAAGACTACAAATCTGGCAGTTACTGTTGATTGTGGAAACAGCAGCTTGATGCTTTTTGGGTCACTCAAAATAACAAATAACATATCAGAAATTTTTAAAGACAGAAACTGAAAAAACGAAGAAACAATTTTAAGGAATTGAATGCCATTGATGCCCGAGACAATATATTACACATTGATGGACCTTTGGTCTGACACAGTAAAATTGCTGGTATTTTCTTATATTACCTTCTTGCATTCATCTTTTTAAATTCAGTTCTCATGAGGTACCCTCTGCACATAGCTTGTGTATGAGTGATGAGGCTCACAAGCTTCTCATCTCTCATCTCTTCCAGGAGTCCCAGGAGACCTGCCTTGAAGAACACCTGGAAGATAAAAAAGGGTCAAACAGCTTGAGGCTTAGGCAGATACATGGCCACTGACAGCTGATGCAGGATAGTGCCAGGTAGTTTAGGAAAAATGCCTGCAGGGGAAAGGTTTAAGAGCTAGAGAAATTTTCTGTCTATTCAAATCCTCAGTGTTCTTGTGATTCATGAGAAATCAGTCTGTATACAATCCACTCCTGTTATTGCAGTGTTATTTGATGTCTGCTCCAGTGTAGTTTATGGAAAATTTGGCTCATCTCAGGGAAGTGTCCAAGGCCAGGTTGGATGGGGCTTGGAGCACCCTGGGATAGTGGAAGGTGTCCCTGCCCAGGGCAGAATGGTTGGAACCAGATTATCTTTAAGGTCCCTTCCCACCCAAAGCATTCTGTGATTCTGTGTCTGTTCAGTAATGCAGGCAATGGGTTTGTGTCCAGTGAAAGCACTGGCAGGGTTGTGCTGACCAAAGATCAGTCTCACCTGACACTGCTTTGGATATGGAAGAAGATTTGTGTGCTAAATCCCCTGAATGGCAGGACAGTCCAAATTTGTCTGAGCCCATCTAACCTGCACTGATAGAAATATGTTCAACTGGCCACGAGAAAGAAGCAGCAGAAAATCTGGTTGCAGCTATGCTGGGTCATTCAGGTAGTTCATGGTGTTCCCAGGGCTGGCAGTGCTGCCCCTCACACTAAAACCACACAAACTGCCTGTACTCCTTCTTGGTAGTGGTGTACTCCATTTATAATCATCATCAAGGCTGATAATACTCCCAACAAACAAAATATTTTGCTTAATTATACCTACCCTTCCACAAAGACTTTACCTTGGTGTGGCCAAATTTATACTGGTTGTGGTCAACATCAATGGAGGAAAGAAGCTTTTCTGAAGCCTTTTTGCTGTCAATGAATTGGCCTTCTGGAATGGCTGAGGCATTAAGGATCTTGTACCTGTGGTGAGACACGTTGCAAGAACTGGTTGCAAAGAGGGTGAAGAAAATCCATTGTGTATCATGAAATACAGGAACATTGAGCTGTCTAAAAGCAGCTGAATTTGTCATCTGAAATCCAGACAGTGTTTCCTGGTTGAAGAAAACATGATGTAAAGGGGACACATCTACTCTTCAGAGGAATCTGTGTCACAACAGCGAGCTGTTACATACAAAACTATGGCACATACTTTAGAGTCTCTGCAGGTCCAGGAATTAGGAATAGCATAGGACATGTCAACCTCTTCTCAGCTTGTTTCATTGATCAGAGGAATGCCCCCAAAATTAGAGATGAAGGTTAATTAAAACTACTGTCAGAGATCAGCTGTATTCCAGAGGGAATGCAGATCTTGCACAGCTCAGTCTCCACAAGTTGTACCACTGAATGCTTGAGTGGATTGAAAATGACAGGGTATTAATGTGGAAGTGCTAACAGCAGCCTTAGCATTTTGCAAGATAGCTAAATGATTAAGGTAATCCTATGTGATTGTACAGGACCATCTAATCCTTCTAAAGGGGTTTCTTCAGCTGCATCAATGTGGATGTGTGACTGTACACTGGATCACTTTTTATTCTCAAGTCAACCTTGAAAAAGAATATGTAAAATCACACCAGTGATAATAGTGCAGTGAGTTTATTCTCTGTTTTTGGCTTCCATTATCACTCCTAAAGCACTTTGTGGCTCTGGACCGTGGCCATTATGGGTGGATTCCTTCATCTGTCACTTCAGATTAAAATTTGACGATTGAGACTAGCTAATCCCTTGCTGAACATCAGGTTGCAGGACATTTTCAGAGATATCTTGGGTCCTTTTCACACCAGAGCAGCATGGAAGATGCCACATTTAACTATAACAGCAGACAGTTCTGATTTAACACTCTATGGGAGCTGAACCCACATGAACCAGTTTAGTTGTCTCCATTTTAAAGAAGAGGAAAACAAGACACACGATGCAGGCCAGAGACAGAGCACTGTGAGGATGCTCATGTGGATTGGCTTTGTATCCAAAATGGGCTTGGTATCCACTTTTTCACTTTGTATCTCTACTCCAAAGACTCCAAAGAGTTGGGGATAATGGCACCTCACTCATTGCACTCCAAGAGTTTTGCGTCTCTTTGAGTCATCGGGCATTGGCTCCAGTTTAGAAATTATTGGTTCTGATGATGATTCTATTGAGGAACCTCTGGTTTGCTCAGAGAGGGAAACACTGCAGTGACCTCAAAACAGCATTAATGACTTGGTGCCCTCCAGTGCCACTGGTGTGACTGGGAAAGTGTCTCTCCGTGGGGTCTCCAGAGGTGTCACCTGAGCTGTGCCCTTATCTCTGAGGCCTTTTCCTAACAGACAGTGAGGAGCAACTGAGGACCTACCGTTGCTTGAAATCTGCATAAAGGATTCTGCTTGGAAACCCCTTCCTGCAAATGCGGATGCCTTCCAGAACCCCATTGCACCGCAGCTGATGCATCACCAGGTAATGGTCCATTGCACCTGAAACAAAAGGCATCCATCATGATTCCATTCTTATCACAAGAAATCTTCATATGTACTAGCATTTCAGAATATTTTTATTTTTTTTTTAAATTCAAGCAGCTCTTGGTTAAAGATGCAGGAAGTGCAGACAGAACATGCCTTCAATTCATATAAGTTGTAGAGAGTTGTATCAGTGAGCTTTACTAAGAATGCAAGGGCTAGCAGTGCTTGTGAAAAGCCATTGGGCCATTTCTCAAAAAATGGCAGGATGGTGCTTTGGGAGACCAACTGAAAAATCTTCAACAGCATCAACCCCCTCACTGGATGTAGGCAAAGGTGGCTCAGTGTAGAGTAGTGCCACCCAGACAGGGGATTTTCTAATGCTGTTACCCACAACAGACAATTTTATCAGCTGTAATCAAACCCATCTTTATCACCCTCAGTTCTGTACACACATTCAGCAAAGATGGGTAACTGTGGTGGACCATGTAATGCTCAGATTTTTCAGTCACAGTAGACAACACAAAAAAGGTCCCCTTGTTACTGTCTTGCAGGCCAACCCCCAAAAGGACTTCACGTGCAGAGGGAGCTGTTTGGGAAGGTGGTGTGGAAGCTTAACAGGCCAATTCCTGTCAGTCCCATGTCTTCAGAAGACAAGGGTGGGCTTACCAGGTGTCTTGGTCTCGTTGGGAATCAGACAACGCACAAAGTGAGGGTGGGTGCTTCTCAGGTTTGTCATCAACTTGTTCAGGTTTTCCTGTGATGGAATGGAACAAGGGTTTCAGCTTCGAGCTACAAAGCTTTTGCATTCTTATTTAAATTCAGGGAGTTGTAGAATCACAGAATGGTTTTGTTGGCAAGAGGCCTTTGAAGGTCACCAAGCCCACCCCTGTCCCACTGCCCCAGGGTGCTCCAAGCCCTGTCCAGCCTGGCCTTGGACACTTCCAGGGATGGGGCAGCCACAGCTCCTCTGGGCAACCTGTGCCAGGGCCTCCTTACTCTCAGAGTGAAAACCTTTTTTTTTCCAATTTAAATCTACCAGTTTAAAATCATTGCCTTTTGTCCTGTCACTACAGACCATGGTAAAAAGTATTTTTGTGTCTTTCTGATAAGCCACCTTTTATATATTGAAAAACCAGAATAAGGTGTGCCTGGAATCTCTTCTACAGGCTGAGCAACCCCAACTCTCTCAGCTGTTTTTGTAGGATAGGTGTTCCAGCTCTCAGATAATTTTGTGGAAGCATGGCTCATGTAAAAAGAAATTCACATACCCTGAATACAGCAGACACTGTCTGGAAAGAGCCCCCCTTCTTCTTAGCACCCTTCTTGCCACCACCACCACCAGCACTATCACCTTGGAGAAAGTAGATGAGAGGTGAACAGTTAGAATATGCAGTACATTTTGGTAGGCCTCATCTTCCTTTGGCCATGGACCAATAAAATACTTAATTTTAAATACTGACACACTGCTCCCTGAGAGTTTTGTGAATTGCTGCTCGGTAGCTGTTGATCAGTGTGTGAAATGTTTGATCTCAAATGCAAGATTTAGATCGCTGGTATGGGACAGTGTAGCCTGGCCTAAGATTCCTAACAGTGTACTCTGTGCTACTGGTCACTATTACACAAAATCTCATTTAAATTCTTTTTTAATTAGGTGAAAGACCTCAAAAATGTGACTCAGCACCAGGCAGTTAGCCAGGAAACACACACCTCCTGCCACTTGGGTTTGGACTTGCTGTGCTTTACTTCTCTGCAGCACATGAATGTAGTGTTTCCAACAGTTCTGAAGGTTGGTGCCTTAGTTTTGGCATATCTGGATGCACACAAGAACAAGGTCACCTTAGGGGCTGGTAGCCTTTAGTTTACCACTGGGAGGAGAAGCAGAAGTAGACTTTCATTGATTTTTGCCTTATTGGCCATCACTGAAAAAGCACTTACCTGCTTCTGCACCAGCGTAGTTAGAAAACAGGAAGGACAGCAGCTTCAAGGATGATTTCTGGTACAATCCCACAACAGTTTCATTCAGAGGGTCCTTGTTCTTGTCCAGCCAGCCAGAGATGTTGTAATCCACTGTGCCAGCGTAGTGCACCAGGGAGAAGTGAGCCTCAGCCTTGCCTTTGCCAGGTTTGGGCTTCTGGAAGCTGCTGCACTTGCCCAGGTGCTGGTCATAGAGCTTGTTCTTGAAAGAGGTGTCAGTTGCCTTGGGGAACATGCACTCCTCTTCCAGGATGGAGAAGATGCCCATGGGCTGGGAGAAATACGAATACAGAAAGGCAGTAAGTGGTTGGGAGGGGAGCCATTACTGCTCCTCTCTGTTCTCCTCACTGTTCAAAGGCAGTTGTTAAAGTCATCAATTTAACCTTGTGTAGTCATTCTCCCTTCCACCCCAGGCACGTTGTTCAGGAAACCATCGTTTGTGCAGAGAGCCTGTTGTTCCCAAAGCTTTGGTTTTATAAACTGCCTATTTTGTTGTGAGAAGTTCATTCAAAAATAACACATCATTTTATCAAGAACGACTGAACTGAAATAAATGATCATAAAAGAAATGCACTCTCCTACAATGAAAAGATTTTTCCACCTTCTCAATGAGCTCAATGCAGGCAGCCAGGTCCATGCCAAAGTCAATGAACTCCCATTCAATGCCCTCCTTCTTGTACTCCTCCTGCTCCAGCACGAACATGTGGTGGTTGAAGAACTGTTGCAGTTTCTCATTGGTGAAGTTGATGCACAGCTGCTCCAGGCTGTTGAACTACAAATTCAAAACACCAAAAAAATGCCAGTTACTTTCAAGCAGCCCTCAGTGGCAGGCATACCTCCAGTAACTCACATCAAAGATCTCGAAGCCAGCAATGTCCAGGACACCAATGAAATGCTGTCTGGGCTGTTTTGTGTCCAGCTGTTGGTTGATGCGAACAACCATCCACAGGAACATCTTCTCATAGACTGACTTAGCCAGTGCACCCACGGAATTGTACACCTGTAAGAAGCACAGCCATGGCAGTAACAAATGTTGAGTCAGCTTTAACATTGAAAGAACACTCTGAAGATATTGGAAATCTGCTGAGGTGTTTATGTACCTGTTGGACATTTTGTCCTTTAGTTACATATTCATTCCCGACTTTCACCCTGGGATAGCATAAAGCCTTGAGCAAATCAGCAGAATTCAGACCCATCAGGTAGCCAGCCTTGTCAGCCACTAGGATCAGAAACAGCAAACGAGTTCAGTAGAGACAAAAGTGTCCTGGTCCTCTGGGATGTTTCTGTTACAAGGAGCCTATTTTTGGTGCAAATCAAATACATTTTTATGAAGAGAAGGCCCTCTCTAGCCTCATGGAGAATATTCCCCTTGCTCCAAAGGCAATGTCTCAGCTGCAACACAATCCTGTGTCTGTGCCTGAAGGGCTGCAGCAATCCTTAAGTTTTATGTCTTTCTGTTTCCTTGTAGAGCATAAATTAAATCACTGACCTTGTAGAACTTGAAGCAATCTTTGAAAATTATTTTCCTTCCCAGAAACTAATTATTTTAAAGTGTTGGGCCCTCTCAAAGTGGTGAGGTTGCTATCTCTCTGCTGGTGCAGTTCACAAGCAAACTCTGCAGTCAGCCCCACCTTCTGTGCCGTCCGGCTCCGCCTGCTCCTCCCGCTGCTTCTGCTTGAATTTCATGTTCCCGTAGTGCATGACAGCCCCTGTCAGCTTGTATATCCCCACCTTCTCATCAGGGCTGAAGCCCAGGATGTCCACGGCATTCTGCAGAGGCAACAGGCAAGGTGGGAAAGCGCAAAGGCTGAAGCACAAGGGGCAGGTGGGGTTTCTGTCCCTGTCCAGCACATCCCGGTCCTGTGGCACCGGGCAGCAGAGCCCAGTGCTGGGCCTGGCTGGCCAGCCCTCCTGGCTGCAGGGCTGCTCTGCTCTGTCCTGCTCTGTCCTACTCACATCTGTTGCCAGCAGCTCCTCGCTGTCATCGATGCTGGCAACCGTGACTTCTCCTTGGCTCACGTAGAGGAAGTCATAGGGGTTGGTGGAGATAAGGAGGAGATCTGCAGGGATGTGGGTCACCTTTAGTGACACTGGGGCAGGTCACAGCGGGAGGAGACAGCACTCCCTGAGCCAAGCCCAGCACTGCTGGCACTCACCAATGAGCTCTGGCTTCTTGTTGGACATTATCTGGTAAAATATGTGGTAGCTCCTTTCGCTAGACAGCTGAAAAGTGACTCTGGATTTCTCCAGGAGATCTAGCCAAAAGAGAGGTGCTGTTAGTCTCCTGATAAACTTGAGGTTGCAAACGCATAAACTCTGCTTGCACTGACTTGCTCCAACTCACAGGTTTCAATATCTGCAGAGGCCAGCTTGCCAGTTGGTCCAAAGTGAATCCGGATGAATTTTCCCTGTCAAGCAGTGCAGATCAAACCATTGGTTATGACAGTCAAAGACGAGACTTGCATTAAATATCTTCATTCTAACAAATCTGAAATGAACTCACAAAGCGTGAGGAGTTGTCGTTCCTCACAGTCTTAGCATTGCCAAAAGCCTCCAGCAGTGGGTTGGCCTGGATGATCTGATCCTCCAGAGTTCCCTAGTCACAGAAGAAAATGCTTCTTTATTATTTATTTGCTTATTTATTCTTCTTTATAAATTATAAATTGCTTATTTATCCTTCTTTAGCAAATGACAAATATTGCAAAAGGGATATTACAGATAATTCTTCACATATCACACGTGATTTAGGCCTAAAAATTGTAACAGAGTTCTAAATCACTCATCAGCCAACAGTCATGGATATTGCCATTGGTTTCAAAGGAAGAGTGCTGAAAGCCAGATCTGTGTTCTGCCTGCTCCTTGTATCTGGTACCACTTGTTGGATCTCACATACAAAGTGGGGTTCAGGGCATTTGACACCTGTATGAGAGGTGCTTCTGCATTCCTGTTCACAAAAGTCTGGACAGGTAAAGAAAATGTGAGAATTCTGGACATTTTCTTGAAGGTTGCTCAAGGCCATGACAAGTACAGACTTTGGTGGGAAACAGCTACCAAGGGAAAATGTAAAATTTTGCAGCTGCCTTCCAACAAGAGCAGCCTTTCAGGATGCAGGAATGCAGCTCTTGACGTGCTTTGAAGACTGGGACACGGACAAAGCCTGACACTCAAGTACCAATCTTAGATGAGTGCAGAACAGAGACTCCCCAATTTCTTTTTTATTTTTCCTGCTGCATTTCTGCAGAAGGAATGGTCAACATGCCAAGTTTTGATATTGTGTTATATCTCTCTTGGTAAGTGCAAAAAACAAGGAATAAAATCTTCTGTGACATGATGTCTCTCCTTTTTGGTGCAATACAGCCCAGGGAGCAGTCACCAGTGTGACTCTAGCAAAGTCATGACTGATCCTACATAATCAGGGCATGGAAGTTTTGCCAGGGATAAAATCCAAGACAGATGGAAAATCAAGAGTAAGGAAAAAGAAGATGAATTGGTTTATGTCAGATGAAAGGTGGGCAGCACTGTTTGTGTTACTGAATCTCTGTGTGCAGTGCTCAGTGCAGCCTTGCCCTCGCTGTTCTCTGCCGTTCCCAGCGCTGTCTGCAGATGGCACAGCAGGTTTAAATTAGGTTTTGTTTGTCCACCGAGAAGATGGACGGCTAAAATTAAAGCAACGCAGCAGCACAGAAAGCTCCATATCTTTTTTTTTTAAATAAAAATATCCTAAATTCATGGAATAATGTCCTCTCACATGGGTCTTTCAGCTTTCTGTGGGAAGGGAAAAGGGAAGGGAAAAGGGAAGGGAAAAGGGAAGGGAAAAGGGAAGGGAAGTTTCAGTGCAGCTGACGACACCAACACCAAGCCTCTCTTGGGTGCAAAGCTGTAACCAGAGAACTAAAACAGGAGCACTGTACATGGATAAGAGTGTGGAAGAACGTGGCAATTCTTTATAGAAATTCCTTCTGGAGTCTTGTCTACAGGCTGGGTGACAAAGTGCTGGAGGCCATATTTTGGGGAAATGCTGTTACACACTTCCCTTATTCCTGTGCTATTGCCTGGCATCTGATTTCAGCTTCTAGCTACTGTTGAATGCTGGGCTACACAGAACTGTAACCTGTTTATTTAATGTTCTTATAAAGAGGAACGTATTATTGTCATGGAGATTGGACTGCTAAAAAAATAGAGTATTCTGTGAATACTCAGAGGAGGGCAGAACAGATTACTGTCAGTCTGAGAGCCAGGTGATTTTCCTTCTGTCACACATGGTCCATACAGGTCTCAGCTGTCTTGAAACTTTTCTGAGATCAGTCCTGGCATAGTGAGCAGCTGATGAAAGCTGAGCCCAGGAGATTCTAACATGGTGCTGATGGAAAAAGTGCCTGTGATGAACTTGCCTTGGCCATAACAACCCATCAATCACTGACACCTGCCTCTGAGTGAAAGAATATTCAACCTTGGAATCCTCTTAAGCTCCACTGTGCCCTTGGGTACTCAGATAACATGCTGACACATGTCACACGCTTTGATGAGCATCTCACAGGCTGTGGTGGCACACACTTGTGCCACAGGGGTGTTTGTTACTTGCTCTGTGCTGGGGAATGAAGCCTGTGCCTTGCAAATGCACCAGTGGGCTCAGATTGCAACAGCTGTGCTGCTCAGCAAAGGGACATCGAGGCATGCACTTTCTTTTCTGCAAGCATCCTTTCTGGGGTTGCTTTCTGACTGTCAGGCAAGTGGTCCCAGCTGTCCCAAACCCAGCCCTTTTCTCATGCTGTCCCTCTGGGCTGTTCTGTTGACCACAGACAGAAAATCCAGCCAGTGGAAACCACTGCAATGGCAACGATGCTTAATTTCAGCACAGCCATTCTGGAGCCCAGAGTTCCTGCACTTCCCCTGTCAACAGGAGTGAACCAAGGGCCAGGAATGGCACAACCATGTGGGAGCTGACTGCTCTTTTTTCACCTGCAGCCACTCAGGTGCTGTGGATCTCAGGGGACACTGATGAATAGGTCCAGAGATGGACAGCCACCACAGAGAAAGCTGCTGCCTAACATTATCTTCCCCTCCCTGGTAAAGGCTCCCCTGTGCCAATGGAGGCTTTCCTACGTTGACAAAATGGTTTTATAAGCAAGAGTTCAGCAGATTTGAGGCTGGGCATCAGGGGTGAATGAGCTTAGGCGTGCTTGGGTTGTGCACCCTGACTCTTCTCAGCTGCTCAACACTTTCTGCCTTTAGACAGTCCTGCAGCCCCAAAATAAACATTGGTACTTTCTCCTCAGCAGGCACAGTGTGGGCAAATACTAGAAGGGGGAGCTGATGTCATACCTGCATTTTGCCGGGCTGTGGATCTTTCTTCTTCTCACCAGTGACTGCAATTGTTGCAAAGTACTGGATGACACGCTTGGTGTTCACAGTCTTCCCTGCACCGGATTCTCCGCTGGCAGAGCCAAAAATATTAATTATTATGGGAAACAGGAAACATCATCACTTTTCTGTCAACTTTGCCACTCATACCAAAAACATACTCACGTGATAAGGATTGACTGGTTGTGACGATCTGAAAACAAAATCACAGAAAGAGCTGTTCAAATCAGATGTGGAGGGCATCAGTTCCTCAGACACAATTAGCTGACTTCAAGGGAAATAACTGTATTATATCAGTATTTATCACTTTCTTACAAGATAAATGATGCATTAATACACATTAGAGCGCATCTGGACTTTTTTGTTTTGTACAGACAGAGATGAAGTAGCCCAAAATTTAACTTCAAGCAGTGATTCTTTACAAGGCGTCCCACTCACGACTTGTTTTCTTTTATGTATAGACCTTGGCTTAAATACTGCTTAATTATAGTCAGATTATTTGCTTTGTTTCTCCTTTATCATTTCTTTAAATTCCTTACAAGGAGAGCAGGCACAAAGCCATACAGCCAGCTACTGCTTTTCCTTCTTTATCTGACAGCCCAGAGACCATCCAGATTTTCGTGGTCTGATCTTGGCGTTGTGCTGTAGGACTGTGGGACCACTGAGTAGAACCTGAAACTCCTTGACCAAACAGCCAGCCCTACTTATATCAGGGTTTTTCCACTCTTGCCAAGCCACTCACCAGTGAGCATGAACTGATAGGCGTTGTCAGAGATGGAGAAGATGTGTGGAGGGGCCTCCTGGCGCTTCTTGCCGCGGTATCCCGTCACCACCTCGGGGTTGTACACCGGCAGCCACTTGTAGGGGTTGACAGTGACGCAGAAGAGACCCGAGTAGGTCTGTGAGGAAGGGACACAGCACGTTGGCTTGCCCTGAGCCTGGCCCAGCAGCTGCTGAGGCTGCCCAAAGGAAGCTGCTGCTGCCACTTACGTAGATCATCCAGGCTGCGTAACGCTCTTTGAGGTTGTACAGCACAGCGGGCTCGTGCAGGTGGGTCATCATGGCCATGTCCTCGATTTTGTCAAATTTGGGAGGGTTCATGGGAAAGACTTCATCATCCTTCACAGTCACAGTCTAGCAAAAAAAAAGAGAAGGGAACAACGGGAGGAATCTAAAACGGGGAACTGCCTGCACTGGATGGTCACATAGGAGTAACAATGGTATCACTTACTGTGTCATCAAATTTTTTAACGGTGACTTTGCCACCTTCTTTGCTCTGGATGGTACCTTTCACATACATTTGCTTGTCATCTACTACAAAACAGGCTGACTTAGCATCAAAGGGGCGATTCTGGGCTTCAATCCTCTCCTTCTCTGGCTTCCGTAAATAGGGAGCAGCTTCTCCAAAGATTGCCATCTCTGCATCTGAGCTCATGTCTGCAGTTGCCCTGGAGGGATGCAGAAAAGTTGCAGAAAGTCTGTGCAATTGTAATTTACATTTATCCAGACAGTGGTCCTGCTCAATTACTAATAGGAAGAGGAGGATGAAAAAGGCTCTTAGCTTCTACCTCAATTTTAATCATGCACTGAAGAAGTACTGATAAAGAAAGTTCCTTTTGTAGACAGATTTGTCTTTGAAGACATCCCCCTTAAATAGGCCTATGTGCCCAAGTGAGGGCAGAGAAAATATCAAGCTAGAAGTCCTCAAAAGCTGATCCTGCTCTATCTTCACCTGCTATTCACAAGGTATTTATAGTGCTACTTCTGGACATTTTGTTGTAGAAATGCTGATCTCTCTCAGCAAAAGCTATCTGCTGGGATTTGCACCCTTGAAGGACTTTGAGGGACTGGCTCACACAAGAGCTTTAAACAGCCAGGAATCTCAAAAGCACAAAATCGAGAACCTTTAGCTTACTTTGAAAGTCGTGTTCTGCATATACAGAGCCCAGAGTTTGTGTCTACGTGATCTTGTGTCTGAGGGGCTCAAGAGAAGTAAAAGGAAAGAAAGAAGGTATTTCACAGTGTCCATGAAAAAGTGAAGCAGAACATCAGAAAATGCCATCAGAAAAGGCATAGAAAAAAAAAAAAAGCAAGGAAAGTCCTCAAGGGGCACAGTCTGTTAAACTACTGAATGTCTTTGATAGGAAATAGTGTAAAATTTAGAACTTTACACATTCCTGAGCAGACAAGGTGGCTCAGTGAGCACTTTTTGGTTTTCGGACAGAAGGCACATGTGTGGAAGGTTCCTTCTGTGCTCTGCTGCATTCTCCCAGTCACTAATCTTCCCCAGAGAACCTCGAAGGGAGTGATGCACCCAAGCTGTCTGGAAAGGTTACTGTTTGGACATGGACAGGTCTGCCTATCAGGCAGGAGACAAGATCACTCTGAACTGTATTTGGGTTTCAGTGCCCGTGTGATAAACCAAAGTCAGTAAATAATTTTCTAGACTTTACCCCAGAAGAACCTAACACTTGAATATTACTTTGAGCCTCCTCTCCCAACACAACCTCAGGCTTCCAGCAGCTGTGCATATGGGCAGGGGATGAATTTTAATAACTTATAAATCCCAGAATTCAATGTTATACCACAAAAAGCCATTACTGTCTCTGTCTATCATGCCCTCTCGAGTAAGTTTGAGAATCTGTAAATTTTCTTTTCTGATAAATGGAGTATTCCTGACAAGAACTGTGACTATTGCTCATGTTGATTAAAATACCATATATCCTTTCCAGTGATCCTGGTTTTACTGTCTTTTGCACTTGCCCTTTCCATTGTCTGGGTGAGCTTTGCTAATTGCTCAGGATCAATTAGCAAAGACATGTGTTATTTGTTAAACCCCTACCTTCAGAGAGCCCACGAGGAAATCTCTTTTCAGAACCTGTGTGGAATGGTTAAAGAAAGGACAGAGAGGGTTACATCAAAACCAGTCCATTGCCCTGAGCATATGCCATATCAAACATTCCTACACCCTGTGTAGCCTCTCCAGATAACTGAACTGCACACAGTGCCTTGAAACTCCTGACTTAGAGCAAAGCTCCACAGAGAGCCTTGTGTTCCTTCCCACAGTACTGTGAGCTGCTTGAAATAAATCTAACGTCCAGGAAAAAAATAGCTACTTTACAAATAAAATCCCAGCCAATTTCAACTTTCTTCAGAGCTTGTCTTCCTGTGCCTTTCACAGGGCTTGGAGGTGGCAAAGTTGGTAGGAGGCCCTCCCAAGGACTGGCACACTGTGACTCCCCTGGTGCTGCTTGTGCACCTCGTTGGAGTGGTTTGGGCGTAGAACCTTGACTTTGCATGTAAAGCATGACCTGGAATGTCAGAAGTGGGGTCTGAGAAGAAAGCATCCCTTCATATTCCACCTTTCTGGGGAGATGTCATGGTCAGAGCATGAAGCAAGAGGATGGCACTTACCGTGAGATGCTGGGGTAACAAATCACAAAGTTGCCCTCAGCTGCAGCTCTTTATACGTTACCTCCTGCCCACACAGCACTCGAGGGCTCTATTTTTGGTCAATAATAATTTACTCTTTAGTTGCAAACGTGTTGTAGCTCTGATCTCTCTGCTAATTACTTAGAGACAGGACTGGTTTAAGGTTGTATTGGAGTCAGCTGCACTGACCTGTCCTTTTCACATTGGTCTGTGCCAGGATGGAGGATGGAGGAACCCAAAGACAGCTCTGATAAAGCCAAATAAGGGAACACTTGGCTCTGCACTGCAAGGGTTTGCCTTAGTCAGCTGGATGGGGTTTTTCTAATTGTGCTCAATTACTTCTTTAAGGATATGATGTTAATGGATGCCCTCCTATCCTCCCTGTTTGTCTACACACGCTGCTAGGTAAGAAGAAAGATTTATTGAGGCAAAACTTTTTATACCATTGTGTGGGGTGCTGGCAAGCCTGAAGCCAGCCTCAGTGCTGGGACAGAGTGAGGCAGCTGCCAGCTAATGGACCACAAGAGAGGCTTTTCTGGCTGACCTGTGGGTTTGCAGGGCACGCTCCAGGTCTCAGCCTGCAGAAAGGAGCCTGACTTTTGTGCCACTCCACAATCCTGCTGAGGTTGTCATGGAGCAGGCTGGGTGTCAAACAGAATGACTGTAAGTAGCTCTGTAAGGTGAAAGGAGAGTGTCTGCTCCTTTAAGGTTGGCTGGTTAAGGGTGGATTTTGACACTGCAAGGGACAGTAAGAAAGGGAGGAATAACTGGGAAGATACAGGGACACAAACCTGCCTGACAAATGGTGAGGGAGGAGGTGATGTGAGCCAAACCTGCTCAGCCACACTTCTTGGTGAAGGCATTTGAAAGTGTTAAAAGTAACAGCCTTGAGGGTCTCTCACAACTTTGGAAAATACTCTCACCACAAGATAGTTTTGTACAGGAGATGCAGTGGCAAAGGAGATTTGACATCATTACTCCATTTTTCTTTATGTTAAGGCAAAAGAAACTTTCATCAAAAGATCATTTAAACTTTAGAGGCCGTGAAATCTGACCACCTTTTTGTGGAATGACCCAGTCTCCTCTAAGGGAAGAGATGGATTGTCAGGGGCATTGTTGTCATTGCTGGCTCGGTCTGGGGAACATCCTTGGTGCATTTGCACAGTTCTCTGTGGCTGTTTGTTTTGGATTATCTTCAGGGTGCCCATGATTTAGTTACCCTAGGAAGCAAAGGCATCTGTATTGGATTCTGTGACAGAAAATGGATTCCTGCAGTGTTTAGAGAATCCTATCTAGGCCTTTTCTCTTGGTTTTTTGGTTTTTGTTTTTTGTTTTTGTTTTTTTTTTTTTATTCTTTCTAGAACGTTTTTCAATGCTTTTGTTACTTTTTAAAAAATCAGTCATTGACAGTCCTTTCCAGTCTAACCTAAGTCTGGGTACAGACATTCTGAAATGACAATGACACTACTCAGAGGTGGAAATGATGTTATTATTTTATTTTTCTTCTGTCAATTGCTGTGTATTAGACAATTAAATTGGCTTTTAAATTTGGTTGCAACAGCAGAATTGCAGGCACTTTCTACATTTTAACAGTCTCAAGACCTGGTTTAGGTCCCCCACATCTGTATTACAGGCTGTTCTTCACTATTTGCATTTTAATTATGTGCATCTTTAGCTTAAGCATAACTACACAGGTACCATGATTACTCTTTGTCAGAGACTATCTGGTTTTTTGTATTTACCTCACCTAATTCTTTTGTAGTTAAAATGATTTTACATTTTCTCCTGAGTAAAAAACAATAAAACAGTATGTAGTGAAGAATGGCACACCCAGCCACTGGTGACCCTACATATTCAGAATCATTTTGACATCTGTCAATTCAGAAAATTGTCCTTGTGAGGGACTATGTGACTGGTTTGCAGAATATAAGCAGGGTTTTCCAGCATTTCTCAGCATCTCTTGTGGCCCAGACATTCTGGTCCTGCAGAAACTCTGATCTGCTGATCCTGAGAGGATGTAGGAAAGGGAGTGGTGCTCTGGGGTACCCTCCTTACACAGATTATTTGGGAGCAATGGACAAATTCAGGAGAAATCTGCAGAGGAACGTCCTCTAGATAACACAGATCTGTATTTGCTTCTTCTCTTTGGTTTCTAGAGCATATAGTTGTCTTTTAAGATGGTTCCCAAGTTCCTGGAGGAGTGGACATCAGTGTTGCTCCCAAAGGAGAGTGTCCTCTCTTGGTAATCATCCAATTGACCCTTACTTGAAAAAACAAGTCCAAAGACAAGGAAAGGCATTTGCTAAGTCCTTGATCATCCTCTTTTGGGAGCATCCCATAAGGCACTGAGGAGATAAAAACCCAGGGACCTCAATATCTGCCTTACTTCACATTGTATGAATGGAGGAATAATGTCTCCTTTGGGCAAATAAAATATAAAAAATTTCTTTTGTAGCCAAGTAAAAATTTTCTCTTCTAGTTAGACAAGCTGGACCTGTGAAGTTAATAATTAATCTGCATTAGCAAATCTGTAAGTTCGGATTTTATCCTTCACTGGTCATGCAGGTCTCTGAAATCCACAAAGAAACTCCATGACAAGCCTTATTAGTGCTCATCCATGGGCTAAAGCCTGTTCCCTTGATTTAAATTATGTGTTTGCAAAGTTGTAGGGGACTGGTTTTGGAGGAAAGGAGAAGAGACACCATTCCCAAGGTGCATAGATGTCACATGAGTCACTGAGATTTATTGCCATGGTGACCCCACAGTTTAATTTGGTAGTGTCCTGTTTTATTGAAAGATTTTTTGGTGTTCAGTCTTGTTTTCCATGGACAAAGAGCAAGAATTCCTCCATAGCTCTTCTCAGGTTAGACAGGATGACTTTTAGGCTCAAATGATCAGCGTTGCCAGAAAATCTGCATATACATGGAGAGATGTGTACCTTCAAACAAACTTTTGTTCTCAGCAAATGTTCCTGCATTTAATAGAAACAAATGTATGGAGGTTTGAAAATATATACTTTGATCTTCTGGCCTGTCTTTAAATGATACTCTTTTCTAATAAAAGTGCAAAGATTAATTTATGGAAAGGGAACAGAAAGATAACCTAAACTTGTCAAAAGTGTGTGATATTTCCTGCTGATTTCTGCATCACTGAACATGAGTTTGACACTGCACCAAGGCCAAATAGAGTTAATGACAATCTTTGAGGGATTCCTTTCTAAAAATATATTTTGCAAGCTTTTTTTTCCACAGCTGTCACTTACCCCCAGCCTAGAAAAGCTTCTGTTATAAACTGGAACATGGGCACTGAAGATATCCTTCAGCTAACTACAGAACATTGCAAAATAGTCAATGATATATACAGTAAATTTTAGGGGAAAGGGGATCTATCCTAAATTTATCTTTTTTTCTTCCCCCAGCATAAACCAGTGGCATGATCACATCTTCAGGTTGTTTCAGCAGTTGCAAACTTGGCAGCAATCCATATTCTGTGCAAGTTACTGACAAGAACTATTTATTCCCCTGTGGGCAGCAGGCCTATTTCACCTTAAATGACAGATCTTCTCCTTCCTTATGCCCTTTTGGAAGCAACCAAACTGAAAAAAATTAATTACCAGGCTATTATTTGTACCTTGCCATTGTGAAGCCAACAAAACCCTTGTTTTTCTTTTTTTTTTTTTTT
>VYXF01009888.1:14408-24425 GCA_013397295.1 Polioptila caerulea | reverse complement strand
TCGAGCTCCTCCGTGCGCTGAATCGCGTCCGTCTCGTATTTGGTTCTCCACTGGGACACTTCACTGTTGGCCTTGGACAGGGCTCGCTGCAGCTCCCCCTTGGCCTCCTGCTCCTCCTCATATTGTTCCCGGAGCAAGTCACAGTCGTGGCGAGCAGACTGCAGGGCGTGGGCCAGGGCGTTCTTGGCCTGTGGGGAAGAATAGCAGTGTGGCAATGAATGGAAATATCCTGGGAAATGCTTATGGGCACTGATTCTGCTGTGAGTAATGGCAAGCTACTGAATGTAAGTGGTCCTGATGGGAATCTGCAAAACAACCAACATTCAGACTGCGGGGAAGGAGGAATAAAACTAGTATGGGAAGGCTTGCACTGTATTACCAAAGTGTCTTTTTCCTCCCTTTCATGTTTTTGATTCTGTAATTTCATACGCATCTAAAGATCCTCCTAGGGAGAAGGAATCCAATGGACAACTCAAAATTTGGAGAGCCTTCTTACCTTTATCTCTTCCTCTAGATGCCTTTTGAGTTCCTCAATCTGCTGGGTGAAAGCCTGTTTGCCTCTGGACAGCTGAGATATCAGAGCATCTTTTTCATCTACCTGGCGGGAATATTCACCTGGGAGTGTTCAGATGAGTAAAAAAAAAAAAAAAAACTTGTTATGACTCACATAAGAGTATTCATCTTGATAATAAATGCCCATATAAAAATATTTTGATTTAAACAAAATTTTACTTCTTTTATTGATTCTTAATCACTGATACCTACTCACATTTCTTAGAGGCTAGAAATGACCTGTCATGTAAAATCCAACCAGCCTTACTCTATGTTTATGTTAAGCCTTGAGTTTACAGAATGAGTACCACAGTGCCATCCAGAGGGATTATGCCCATGGGAATCTCAGGAGGTTCAACAAGGCCAAGCAATCCAAGCCAGGCCTCCTGTGTGCTGAGTAGGGGGAACAATCACTGTCTGCTAACCCATTGGCAATGCTTCTCCTAGTGCAACCCAGGATACTCACAGGGTTCTGTTGGCCATCTTCATCACAAAAACACATTTTTGGCTCGGGTTCAACTTAGTTTATGTTCAGTCCTCCAAGACTTGAGGCAATTTTTTACTTTTTTTAAAAGGACCCAGGTAATATACAGTATTCTCTTAAAAACACAAATGTCTTACCAGATTCTGTTTGTAGCCGAGCTCTTTGAGCACTAATGTCGTTAATTATGCGCTGCTGTTCCTCCTCCTTTGTCTTAATCTCACTGAGTTGATCTTCTAGGGAACGACACATCTTCTCCAGATTTGCCTGTTTGCATAAGGAATGGAAGGAAAGATGTTTAGTAGTTCAACTCGTAATTTCTGAGAATCTGAAGTCCTATGAAGGAAGACAGAATGATTGGATGGACAGAAGCCAAAATATTTATGTACCTTGGCTTTGGAGACAGACTCCATGTTGCTGGCCAAGTCGTCAATCTCCATCTTCAGCTCACTCTTCTCCTTCTCCAGCTTCTGCTTCACGCGTTGCAGGTTGTCGATCTGCTCCCCCAGCTCAGCTGTGCTGTCCGCGTGCTTCTTGCGCAGGGCGGCAGCCGTGGCTTCGTGCTGCAGCGTGGCCTCTTCCAGGTCACGGCGCATCTTCTGGAACTCTGCCTCACGCTTCTTGTTCATCTCCACCTGAGCTGCTGTGGCCCCTCCTGCTTCTTCCAGGCGCTCGCTGATCTCCTCCAGCTCCCTGGACAGGTCAGCCCGATGCTTCTCTGCTTTAGCGCGAGAGGTTCGCTCGGCCTCGATTTCCTCCTCCAGCTCCTCAATGCGGGCCTGCACAACAGCAGGGACCCTTCACAGCCGTGCCCTCCTGCTGCCTCAGCTCAGCCTCAGCAAGGCAGGGCAGGGAACAGACACTTGCCTGCAGCTCCTTGATTTTCTTCTGGAATTGCATGCCCAGGGCTTGCTCATCCTCGATCTTGCTCTGGATCTGGCTGATTTCAAAGTCTTTCCTTTGAAAGCCAAATGAACCGTGTTAGAGCTCATAGAAAAAACACAAGTGCTGCAGCCCAGCACTCAGGTGCCCCAGAGACACACTTACTTCTTCAGCTTCTCATCCAGCTGCTGCTTATCATTCTCCAAATCCATGATGCTGTCCTGGGCCAGCTTCAGGTCTCCTTCCAGTTTCCTCTTGGCTCTCTCCAGGTCCATGCGCAGTTTCTTCTCTTGCTCCAGGGACCCTTCCAGCTAAACACAACAAGACCATCAGTGCTCCAGCAGCCAGCTCAGGCTCCACACCTGTCCTGTTCCTGCTCTGTGTCTGTGTGCTTACATCGTCCACTTGCTGTTCCAGCTTGGTCTTGGCTTTGGTCAGAGTATTGACTTTGTCCTCCTCTGCCTGCAGGTCATCCAGGGTCTGCTGATGGGCCTCTTGGAGGGCTTTCTTCTCTTTTGTCAGCTTGGCGATGGTCTCGTCCAGGGCTGCCATCTCCTCAGTCAGGTTTTTCACCTTGGAGAAGAAAGAAGCAAGCACAGATGGAAAATGGTGCTTAAAACTGTATAACAAGACAAATCTTTTCCAGAGTGTGAGTGACAGGTTCTGCCTCATACCTTGTTTTCAGTGGCATGTTTTTCCTTCTCCACCTTGGCCAGTGTTAGCTCAAGGTCATCAATATCTTTCTTCAGCTCTGAACATTCATCCTCCAGTTTCCTCTTCTTGGCTGTCAGCTCAGCATTCATCTCTTCTTCTTCCTCTGCTCTCTCTGTAAGCTCTTTAATTTTGGCTTCCAGCTGTATTTTGGTTTTGATGAGCTGGTCACACCTTTCCTCAGCATCAGCCAAACCATCAGCTTCCTACAAGATTAATTTAAATAAAAGAGTTTTCAACCTGAAGCTCCTGGCTCAGATGTACTGCAGATTTCAACTTAGCTATTCTATGTGGTTTTTCTTCCTATTTTATAAAATATATGGTGTTTTAAAAATAATTGCTATTATGGGACAATATGTCTTTACTGAGACATTTGGAATGATTTTATATAGCATATTACAAGTCAAAAACTTTAGCAATACTCACAGCCTGTACTTGGAGCTGCAGGTCATTTTTCTCCTGCACCAGGGCCACCATTTTCTCCTCCAGTTCCTTCCGCTTTGCCTCAGACTTTGCAAGCTCCTCCTTGGTTTTCTCAAACTCTTCCTTCATGTTGGCCATCTCCTTCTCAGACTCTGCACTCTTCAGCAAGGGCTTGATCTTGAAGAACAGCTTCATCCATGGCCAGTGTTTGACATTCATGAATGAACGAACGTTGTACTGGATGCAGAAGATGGACTCCCTGAGAGGTAATTATAAAATATATATTTTGGTACATATTTTTAAATCTATAAAACATATTTAACAGTACATATAATAGGTATAACATGAAGTCTGACACATAATACTTTTTAATTGTGTATAGATATACAGAGTATCTATATATAGTATAGATGCATAGATAAATAGTTCTGTGTATCTCCATGTGTAAAATATTTATCACGCATAATTCAATATATCTTTATTAATAATATTTAGATCACTTTTTATTTATAATATATATATTCCCACAGAAAACCTTCTAGTGTTATGTAGAGTATCAACCTGAATGGATAGTTTTGGAGTCCAGTGGTTAGGCTCACATTCATGGCCAATGAAAAGAAACTTCTGTAAGTTGACTTGCTTGTATGAAAGTTATCAAAGGGAAGAGGTTGCTTCTCTTGTGATAGAAATATATCTTTCTCTCCTTTTATTTAGCAGTGACCTAAAATAATTAGCTTAGACTAGATATCGAGTTTCTGGAAAGACATATATTACAGTCATTTAATGAATTCAGTTATTATTTGTACAAAGTATTAAAAAACAATTATTTGTTTCCCTCAAATGGGATTTTATACTACTTCATCTATTTTCAGGATATACTTCCATATTGATGAACTCAACTAATGAGAAATAAATGAGATTTTTTTTTGTGAAGCATCTTATTTTCATTTTTGTTCATGCCATTATTATCTGATAAGGATTGGCCCAGCAAGTCAAGTAAATATTTACCTCCTCTCTGTCATTTTCTTGAACTCCACCCTCATCAGGTAGCCCCTACACATGGCCTGGGTGCGGGTGATGAGCTGTGCCAGCTTCTCATCCCTCATCTCCTCCAGAAGTCCCAGCAGCCCAGCTTTGAAGAACACCTTGAGAGGGGAAATGTTGCAGCACATCACTGTCAGCTACAGCAAAGGCCAGGGACACAGTGAATGGGGGGATTTGTACCTTGGTGTGTCCAAATTTGTACTGGGTGTGGTCCACATCGATTGACCCAAGGAGCTTCTCAGAAGCCTTCTTGCTATCGATGAACTGTCCCTCAGGGATGGCACTGGCATTCAGCACCTTGTATCTGTGGAATCAGGAAATAGAATATGGAGAAGGTCAGATTCTTGAAAGCTCAACCAAACCTTTGCCAAGTAATTCCATTGTTAAGATTTTCTGAAGGGGGATCGAGAGTGGAAGGTAGGTGAATAAATCTGAACCTTCCATTGTATAGAAATTGCACTCTCATGGGTTTTAGGGAAATGTTTTTAGGGAAAACTGTGCATTTCCCTTACTCCAAAGGTTTTTGACACAGAATGGGTACTGATTTCCATGGGTAACTGCTGACATAGTTCATAATCTGTGTTATCTAAATGCCTTATCTCTAAAAGACAACTTTATGTGTAAGAACAAAGTATGTGGCAGGGAGAAGCACAAGTCCTAAATAGTGGCAGTATGTGCTGAGTATTTTCCAGCTGATGTAGAACAAGCAGCAAGATACTTTCATTGTATTTGGTTTTCAAACAAGTTAGCCTAGAATGTCTTTTAGTGTCTTTATTCACTTATTCACATATATTTGTGCTAACAGATGAAAGTCATCTTGCTTTGTTCTCTAGGTGCCTAAGTCTAAGGTAGTCAACTTCCCTTCTGGATACTTAAAAAATACTTTATATCATTCCAGAACACTAATAAAGAACAGAAATAAATAATAGCCCTTTGAAAATGTCCTTTTTTTTTTCTCAATAGCTATAGAAAGAACCTGGATGACTCAGACAATTGACTTTTGTATAACTAAAGGTAGGTGCGGTGAACCCCTCCCAAAGCAATTATTGTTATAACAATTTCCTAATTGTTAAAATAATTAGGAAATGCAAATTATTCAGCATTTGTGGACATGGTGGAGGGTGATGACTTGTAATCTGACCTCTGTTTGAAGTCAGCATAGAGGATTCTGCTGGGGAACCCTTTCCTGCAAATCCTGATCCCTTCCAGCACGCCGTTACAGCGCAGCTGGTGCAGCACCAGCTCGTGCTCCATGGCACCTAATAAATCACAGAACAAAATTGTATATCATTTTACTGCCCAGAGAAGATCAGATGTACCACACCTCTGAATATTAACAACTTACCAGGTGTTTTTGTTTCATTGGGAATAAGGCACCGCACAAAGTGGGGATGTGTGCTTCTCAAATTGCTCATCAGCTTGTTTAAATTTTCCTTAGGAGCAAGAACAAAGGCTTTGGTTTAAAAGTGTCACTTACACAAATCTCAATACTAGGTGGAGGTAAAAACACTGCAATAAAACCATGATCAGTGATTTTTTTTATAGAACTTTTGGGCAGTTCTGAAAGAATATTTCCCAAGATTCAGAAAAAATTACTCTGTACTAGAAAAAAGTTGTTTTATCCTTTCCGAACATAAAGATATATTAGATCAATCTAAAGCTTTTCTAAACAGAATTTTCTGTTGTTATTTTCATTATGTGGTAAGTTTAGAATGATTATTCAACAGTACCCTGAAGAGAGCTGAGACAGTCTGGAAGGAAGAACCCTTCTTCTTGGCGCCCTTCTTGCCACCACCACCACTGCTCTCTAAAAAGTAATAATTTCTTATAAAGAAGTGAACAAAAAAAGCACACAGAATCTGAAAAACTGTATGTCCATCTTAAAAAATCTAGCAAAAATAAAAATATGATCAAAATTTGCAAACGCGCACAGTGGTTAAAGTTACAAAAAAAGACTTGAATTTTTCAGATGACAGTAGAAGGAAAGCTAATGACTTCAAGGTGAGATTTAGAAAATGCAATTGGGAAATGTAACATTTTGCTTAGAAAGATATTTGAGGAACTAAACTAATAGCTAGTAAATACACCAAATGCAGTGTTTATGTATCCTTACATCTAAAGGTATGCATAAATTTAATGTTGATACATTTGATTGTATTCCCAGAAGCATTTGAGAATGGCCCACATTGTAGAAATCTGGTTTCTCAACTAGACTGGGTTGATGCTCTAATACAGCTGCCTCATTCTAAAACCCACAGATCTCTCAAGGTCTCTACAGAGTTGTGATATCTGTTATTAGACTGAGATCCAAATAGTAGATGAGGTTCTGGGGTTTCAATTTTAGAAATGTAAATATCATTGCAAAATATTATTAAAATATTTTAATTTCCTTTTCTGTAAATTGTAGTAGAAATTATTTCAAAGAATTACCTGCTTCTGCCCCACCAGCAGATGCAAAGAGCAAGGCCAGGGTCTTCAGGGATGACTTCTGATATAATCCCACAACAGTTTCATTCAGTGGGTCCTTGTTCTTCTCCAGCCAGCCAGAGATGTTGTAATCCACTGTGCCAGCGTAGTGCACCAGGGAGAAGTGAGCCTCAGCCTTGCCTTTGCCAGGCTTGGGCTTCTGGAAGTTGTTGGACTTGCCCAGGTGCTGGTCATAGAGCTTGTTCTTGAAAGAGGTGTCAGTTGCCTTGGGGAACATGCACTCCTCTTCCAGGATGGAGAAGATGCCCATGGGCTGGGGGAAATAGCAATGTGTGAAGAAAGTGTGGAAGGAACAAACAAAGGCAATGTGTGTGAGAAAGGAAAGGAAGATATCAGATATACCAAAAAATCTTCCTCAGTTTGTGTAATCTTATGTTTCTCCAGAAAGGGGATTTTGTTAGTGGAGATGCCATCACTTATACAGAAACAAGCTCCCCCATAAGATTCAGGGTTGTGATATAATAAAGATCTAGCATGTAGAAATTGATTTTGTACATGTTTGGTGAAAGTGGAAAGCAAAATGAATGAAAGTAGTAGCATTCAGATAAAAGGAAGAGTTTCAACTTCCTATAGGCTCTTTCTCTAAAACGAGACACAAAATTTCTTAAGAAATGTTAAAATAGAGGTCTTTTCCTTTTCCTGCATACAGTAAAAAAAAATGTTAAGTGTGTGAGGGCCAATAACCTTCTCAATGAGCTCAATGCAGGCAGCCAGGTCCATGCCAAAGTCAATGAACTCCCATTCAATGCCCTCCTTCTTGTACTCCTCCTGCTCCAGCACAAACATGTGGTGGTTGAAGAACTGTTGCAGTTTCTCATTGGTGAAGTTGATGCACAGCTGCTCCAGGCTGTTGAACTGCAGAATGCAAAGATTTACTTACTTGTGAATTTCAGTTCCAGGAATACCTTCCACCTTCCAATAGGCTTTATTCTTATCTCAACGGAGGTCTCCATGATTGGCATCTGGAATTTCTAGTGCTGGAACTGGACAGGTAACTGGCATATTCCATCTTCTAATATATCTAACCTTTTAGGCCCTGGCACTGTCTCAACATATTTCTGAGCTCTGAATAGATATGCATAGCTTAGTCCACGTCCAGCTTTTCATTTGTTTGAATTTGTGTACATTCCCTGCCTATTCCCAAGCACTCAGAGGAAATCTGGCTTCAGCATTAACAAAATCTTCCTTTAAAATGGCATATTTTAACTTCCTCAACGTCTCTCTCTGCTATTATTTATCAGTTGTTAAACAGTTTTCAATGCAATTTTCACTTCTGCATGCAATAACATCTACAAATAAATACAGTCCTGTGAGATACTACATGCAATGAGAGCCAGAGGGATACGGTTCCTAGAGGAAAGGCAGGATTCTCCAATAAATAGAAATAACCCATAATTGGAATAAAGCACACCCCAATCCCCAAATTATTCTAATTTCCTAATGCCTCTTCCAGGAAAGCTTTATGGAGATCTTCCTCTTACATCAAAGATCTCAAAGCCAGCAATGTCCAGGACACCAATGAAGTACTGCCTGGGCTGCTTCGTGTCCAGCTGTTGGTTGATGCGAACAACCATCCACAGGAACATCTTCTCAAAGACAGACTTAGCCAGGGCACCCACTGAATTGTACACCTAAGAAAAGGTTAAAGGAAAGCTACTATCTGCAGCAAAAGAGGAAGTTCAAAATTTTTAATTCAAGTCTTTTTTTTCTATTATCACGGGTCTCTTACCTGCTGCACAGTTTGGCCCTTGGTCACGTATTCATTCCCCACCTTGACTCGGGGGTAGCAGAGGGCCTTGAGCAGGTCTGCTGAGTTCAGACCCATCAGGTAGGCAGCCTTGTCAGCAACTAGGGAAAATAAGCATACAGCAGGATCAGATATTAGCTCTCCAGTGAAAGGATCTCACAGTAATTCAAATTTCTACAGAAGCCTACAAGGTAACATAAATATTCCTACAAGGCAACATGTACGTTGCCATGTCCTTTAAAATATTGTAGTGTTTCTTGACTTGCTAGTTTTTTCTGATTTTATCTGTATGATTAATAAAGGTAAATATTATTCCAATACTTTTACAGTGAACATACAAGAGACCAGACAGACAAAAGGACCAAGGGCCATGAAAATGGAGGATCAAAGAGTCACAATTTCTGAAAAAACAGAATAGGGAAGTGGTTGGTATTCAAGTGCACTGCACTGAAAATTGTAGTCAGTGAAACTCTCCTGTCATTGGAGAGAGAGAGGCAGATTAGTGAGGTATAATGCCAAAAGTATTAATAGGATATCTTGTACAACTTTCATAGTCAGATTATATTGTCCCTAAGGATAAATATCAAACACATTAAGTCTTTCCCAGCGCTCATTTTATCTGCAGCTAGGTTAACAATTACAAGCACCACAGCACTGCATATCCTCTGTCATCACTTTCCAATTTGCTGTCTGTCTTGTCTCACAGGGAAGCTGATAGCAAGTACCACTACTATTTACAGATTTCTTCAGTGTGAGAAGGCCAAACCTCATTATATAAGATTTATACACAGATGCTAAGTTTGAGCTGCTTTTATGTGTTATTTCCAACAAGACATTTAAGGCAGATTTATTACTAGAAAGATGAAGCAAGAAGAAAATTTCAGGTTTGTAGATATACATCTATGTATATATGTATCTATCTATATATATGTGTGTATATAAGTAGATATGTATGTATATATGTATATGCACACTGTGGCTGTATATAGGCTACTCTAGTATAATTATATCACTATTCATTAGTACTTGAGAGTTGCTCCAGGTTTTGTGTCAAGTCTTGGAAGTTTTCATTCAAGACAGCAGAAAACTTGCTTTACATTTGCCTGACTCTTATTCTGACAGAAAACAGAAGCATTCTTCAGGAGTCATTGGAATAATTTTATGGCATTGTTCAAAATAAGCTACAGGTTCCACTGAGTTGTGTTCCTCCTGAGAAGCCCTGTGGCTGGGACTACCTGCTATCTACAATACTGCCAGTGGGGAAATGCACAGGCTGAGGCAATCATTCTGACCCTGGCATGCTGCCTGCAGCTAAGTGAGTGTTCACTGTCTTCTGTGCTCTGGGATGGGCTGTGCTGGTACCTTCGGTGCCATCAGGCTCTGCCTGCTCCTCTCGTTGTTTCTGCTTGAACTTCAGGTTCCCGTAGTGCATGACAGCCCCTGTCAGCTTGTAGATGGCTGTTTTCTCATCAGCACTGAAGCCCAGGATGTCAATGGCACTCTAAGAAAAGAGTGGTTAAGGTGAGTACCCCAGCTGTTAAAGGCCAGAGAAATGAAAGCTCACCTAAGAAAACTGCTACTCACATCTGTGGCCATCAGCTCCTCCTGGTCATTAATGCTGGGAACTGTGATCTCACCTTGACTCACGTACAGATAGTCATAGGGGTTGGTGGTGATCAGTAACATCTCT
>VYXF01009886.1:37621-47676 GCA_013397295.1 Polioptila caerulea | reverse complement strand
CCCATCCCATCCCATCCCACTGGTGGGAGCAGAGCAGAGGTTCATGGCACACACCTCACCTGGGCCTCCCTCTCCCCTCAGCACTGCTTCCAGCTGGGTTTTCCTCTCTGAAGTAGCACTGAAGGTGTCTCAAAAGTGCCAAACCCATCTGGGCATGCAGAGAAAGGCTGGGGGAATTTGGGAGAGCAGCTGGAAGTGTGTGAGTGAGGAGGAGGAGGAACTGACCCGAGCCAAACAGAAATGAGTCTCAGTGTCAGCCCTGGGCACAGCAGTGAGTTTGTGCAGAGGGAGGTGATGGGGACAGGGCTGCTATGAGGAGCTTGCAGGAGTTCTCCCAGAATTCAGAATTCTGTCAGGCCTTTGAAAATGGAGCCTCTCCAATTTTGGGTGGCAGAGCTGAGCAGCCCTGGTGGGAGGTGGCACCCAGACCCCCCCAGCAGTGGGATGGGAGCCTGTGCCAGCCCCCCAGGCTGATTCAGAGCTGGGCCTTCATCCCCCTGCTGTGTTTTTGCACGCAGGAGGCCTTCGAGGAGCAACTGTGATCGATGCCTTAGATACCCTCTACATCATGGAACTCGAGGAGGAATTCCAAGAAGCCAAGCAGTGGGTGGAGAAGAGCTTTGACTTGAATGTGGTGAGTCAGCTGCTGGGAATGCCTGCCTGTGTCACCTAAACTAACCCTAAACTAAACCTAAACCAGTCCCCATCACAATCTTCCCCAGGAGCTCTGTGGGGGAAGAAAGCACTCAGCTGATGATTTTCTTTCAAAGACCAAAAGTGCAGTGATTGACCCCAATTCTCTGCTGGTTCCAGCAGGAGCCACCAGACCAGCCTCACTGAAAATGAGGGTCAGTGTTTAATGGTGTTTAGGGCTGGGTTGTGGAAACAGACACTCATTATTAGACACTCCAAGGAAATTCTGCCCATCACAGAACGAGTTCTGTTTCATCTCAGGTGAATGTCTGCCTGTGATAAGATGAGATTTCCTTATTAAATTGGGTGAAGGTTGCACACCCAGCTCCCCTTGTCTGGGCCCTGCCTTGCTGGCACTGCTGGCACTGCTGTGACCCCTCAGCAGCACAGGGGGAGCACAGGGGGAGCCAGGCTTTGGAAGGAAGGGCATCCCCTCTAAAAACAGCCAGAGCTGCTTCTCCCTGGGGCTGCTGGAGCTTTCCTGGACATGTGGGGCTGTGTTGGGACTCGGGGTGCAGCACAGCACCAGAGACTCACAGACTCAGCTGTCTGTGCCCTCTGTCCCTCTGTCCCTCTCCCCACTCCTGCATTCCTCATCCCCAGCTGATGGGATCCCATCAGTGGCACACACAGAATGTTAAAACCAAAGTGCAGTTGAAACTTCTATTTGTTTAATGCCACTCTAGTTGTTGTGAGGAATGGTTCTCCCACGGGAACAATGCCTGCAGCTGCCTTTATAGAGAAGCATCATTTGGGAGGGCACCACTGGCATTCATGGATTCATAAAAGGCAGCCCACATCTGATAAATGTGGTGAATGGTCTCAGTCTGTTACTGAATCGATAAACAAGGGACAAAATCAACTGGGAGATAATTTATCTGGATTTCATAAAAGCTTTTAATCTTGGCCTGCAGAATAGATTGATCTGTAAAGACAAGAGTGAATGCCATGGATTGATCTGTGGAGTCAGGGAGCACAGCACAGGGAGGCAAGGGGGAAATTAATTCAATATTGCCTCTGTACCACGAGCTCTCATAGTCCAGAAAGGCAGGGCAGGGACTGCCAGACCCCCAAGCTCTGCTTGAGGGGTGTGATCTGTCTGAAGGAAGTTCAGGCTGGATTTTGGGCAAAGGCTCTTCCCCCCGAGGGTGCTGGGCATGGCCCTGAGGCTGCCAGAGCTCCAGGAGCTCTTGGACAAAGCTCTCAGGGATGCCTGGGGGGGCTGTGGAGGGCCTGGGGCTGGGCTGGATGATCCTGGTGGGTTCCCTTCCAGCTCAGCAGATTCTGTGATTGTGTGATTGAGTCTGTGATTGTGTGAGTCTGTGATTCTATGATTGTGTGATTCTATGATTGTGTGACTCTGTAATTGTGTGACTCTGTAATTGTGTGTCTGTGTGATTCTTTGATTGTGTGAGTCTGTGTTTCTGTGATCCTGTGATTGTGTGACTCAGTGTGATCCTGTGATTCTGTGATCCTGTAACCCTGTGATCCTGGGATCCTGTAACCCTGTGACTCTGTAACTCTGTGACTCTGTGATCCTGTGATCTGCCCCACCTCAGGTGCTGTCCCAGGTCATAAACGAGGCACTTGGGGCGTTTCTCTTCCCTCCCTTTGCTGCAGAGCAGGGGGTGTGCAGGGGGTGTGCAGGGGGTGTTCAGGGTGTACAGGGGTGTACAGGGGGCTGTACAGGGGTGTGCAGGGTGTTCAGGGGTGTTCAGGGCCCAGGCCCTGCTGCTCTCAGCACTGTCCCTGTGTCCCTGCAGAACGGAGAGGCGTCGCTGTTCGAGGTGAACATCCGCTACATCGGAGGGCTGCTGGCCACCTACTACCTGACAGGAGAGGAGGTTTGTCCCCAGCTCTGCCTGTCCCTCCCAGCCCCCAGAAGGAGCTCACAGGGCTCTCCAGCACCTCTGCTCTGAGCATCAGATAATCCCCCCCTTAACAACCCCTCGTTTTTGTGAATATGGAAATGCCACTAATGTTCCTTTAATTAAGCTTCGAATAATTACCTTGCACACACCGTGCATGGCTCATTTGCCAGAGATCTTCCCTCCTGTGGGCAATTCTAGCAAGGCACAGTTTGCAGTTGGACACATTGCTCCCCGGGGAAATGCCATTTGCAGAGGATCTTTGTCTTTGTACTTGTTCCTCTCTCTTCCAAGTCGGGTGAGATTTCATCAGACATCATCCCAGATCCTGCCTCGGGCTAAGGAGGGCAGCTGAGGAGGGGCAGGTGCTCCACACTCAGCTGAACATCCCTCTGCAGCAGGAATTCCTGAGCTGGGGTGCCGGGGGAGGCTGGGCCTGGCTGTCACAGCCCCGTGCTGGGTGCTGCACCCCCCTGGAGCCCTGGGCAGAGCAGCAGGATCCCTTTTCCACAGCTCTCCCTCCTCCCCAGCCTGCCAGAGGCCAGGCACAATGCCATAATCTGCTTGATAATGTGCCTGGGCTGCAATTTGACAGCTGGCTGTAGGGAGATGAGGAGATTATTCCTCTGCTCTGCTTCAGGGGGAGTTGTGTGAGGACTGGCCCCACATGAGAGCTCAGCTCTGCTGCTGCCCCACCACAGAGGGTGGGATGGCTCCTGCAGAGTGACACCATTGATCCAGGAGCAGCTCTCTTACTCCAGCTGCATTTTAAATGAGTTCCAGGGATGACTTCTCTCTGTGATTTCCCTCCAGGGAAAACTCTCAAAGACTCAGTGCCTCGACTCAGAGTCTGTCTCAGTGACAACTTCAACAGGTTTCAGATCAACAGAGCAAAAAGAAACCACATTAAACCATAAAACTCCAGCAGTGACCTCTTGAAGTCCCAGCAGCAGCTGGGGCAGTGCCTGTCACTTACCCAGTCAGTGTCACTGGGCTGAAAGGCAAAAACCAGTCCCTGCCTCCTGCTTTCCCTTCTGAACCAAGCCCTGCTTCCTTGTGAGAGTATCAAAGGCCTGGGAGCCCACAGGAGAGCTCAGGTTTCCTCAGGGCTGTATTTTTAGAGCAATAAATTCCTGCTTTCTGAAAGCCACCACCACAGGGCTAGAGGTAAAAGGCTTGTGCTTTATCTCCTAAGTCACTTAGAGGCTTCTCCTGATCAGGACTAATCTCTGCAGCAGAGATTAGTGCTTGTATCAGTTTGTCCCAAAATAATTGTGTGTGCTGCAAGCCACCATGAGCTGCAATTTGACTGGAGAGCCCCAAACTGAGGCATTGCCAGTGGAAAAGGAGCAGCTGAGCCATGAAACCACAAATCCTCCTCAGCAGAGAGCTGCAAGGGGCAGCTGGTTCCTTGGAAATCCAGGTTTTTACAGGAGGAAAGGGCATGAGCTGGGCAAGCCCACACTGGGAATCTAACAGAGCTTCAGCCTAGAAAGATTTCTTCTGATTTTAACTCAGTCATGGCAGCTCCTTGTGTTCTCTGCCACCCTGGGAAGGGCAGGAATTTGGAGAGATCAGCCCAGATCACAGGGTGCTGTTGTGAGCTGCTCTGCTCCAGGCTGAGGCTTTGGCTGGCTGCTGGTTTAGTGCAGATTTCAGAGGGAATTTAGAGATGCCAAAGTTCAGTGAGACTTTTGGTTCAGATTTTGTTCTGCAGGAGAGCCAGAGCACAGCACACCTGAGCAGGGGGTTCTCAGACTGCAGCACCTGCAGTGTTTTAGGAAATGTTTGGAAAAGGGGATGTGAGAGAATCCTCTGTGACTCGTTCCATCAAATATTTATCCTCCCTTTTAACAGGTGTTCAAGAGCAAAGCTCTGGAACTTGGAGAGAAACTTCTGCCAGCCTTCAACACCCCCACTGGGATCCCACGTGGAGTCATCAACCTGGGCAGGCAAGGCACAGTCCCCACCAGCATTTCCTTTAGTTCTGGCAGTTTGGGAAGGACCAGGAGCAGCAGCAGCTCCTCAGAGCTGCCCTCTCTAGAGCAGATTCCTCGAGGTCATTTGCTGTGCCAGCTCAGACCTTGGCACAGATTGCAGGTGGCTCAGGTCAAACCCAGCTGTGTTTTATTAATTTGGGGCTGGCCACAGTTTCCTCATCTGCCTCCTGACAAGGCTCCCTGCTGCAAGAGCATTTTCCTCACTCTCATTTTCTTTGAAAGGTGATTTTGTAGTCTGCTCATAGCTTGGATCTTCGCAGCGTGCCCAGCTAGGTGCATGTGAATTTATCCAGGAAAAATGGATTTAAAAATTGGAAAAACTGGGTAAGGGAGCAGAGGGGACCAGCTGACAGTGCTGGTGCTGGAAAAGGGGGAGAATTCAGCCAGGCTCTGCCCTTCCTTAGAGCCCCAGAATTGAGGTTGGTGATGTTCTAATGGCTGGGGGAGGCTGAGGCAGCTGAGTTCAGTAAATCCCTGTAGAAGGTCTGGCAGCAAGCACAGGCAGAGCTGGGGCTGCCCCTGGCTCTCCTGGCAGACAATTCCCTGCCAGCCAGGCAGGGATTGGGATCTGCTGGTTCTGATGCCTCCAAAGGGAACTGGGGGTTAACAAAGCCTTTCATCCTCACCTCTTGCAAAACTCGGACAGTCATTAGCCAGCCCTTAGCCCAAATCTCCTCCTTGGCTCTGCAAAGCAAAAACACTTCCAAATATTTGGCTGGGGTTGCTCCAGTCTCACTGTCACCCCTCAGCTGTCTGATGTGCTCCTGATCCCGGGGGAAATTGGAGGCACCAGCAGCGCTGTAATTGTCCCTTTTTACAGCACAGACATCCTGCTTCCTCTGTGGCTGATAAAGGCTCTGCATTGGCTAACCTTTCACAGAAATGCCAAACCCTCCCCTGCCCTTTGTGAAGACAATTGAAGCAGCCTCTGTCTGCCCAGACATTCCCAAAATGTTTTGCTGCTGACCTTGAGTGAGAGCAGAGCAAATCTCCAGAAGAGCCAGCCCATCCCCAGAGCCCCCACTGCTGCCTGGAGCTCCGGGCTGGGGCTGGGGGGCTGCACTGAGGGCTGGAGTGCCCCTGATTGAGGGCAGGGCTGGAGGGAGCTGCATCCCCAGCCTGGGCTGCTGCAGGAGCACCAGAACTGCCCAAGGGGAGAGGGGGTTACTGCCAGTGGGAGGGCGAGGGGAGGCTGTGACACCACGCTGGCCCAAACATCAGGGCCAAAACAAAGCCCAGAGGAGTTTTGCAATAAGGAATTCTCCCTGCAGTTCTGCTTTTGCAAGGATGTGCTGATTGCAGAGGGACCTCACCATCCCACAAGGAGGAGAGTCCTGCAGCGTGTGTGGGCCTGTGCTGGTGGCAGCTTGGGGGGGTGGGCTAAGAAGGACATTCAGAAATTTGAAACCAAAACCCCCCTAGCACTGAGTCAGTTCTGCACATTCATTTTTGAGGGCCCAAGCACAGACACCCCCCCTGCTCTTCCACAGCCAGCTGCCTTTATCTCTTGCTGTCACCTTTTCCTCTGGGGTCCCCTCTGTGCTGATGAGCTCCCCGTGGCCTCCTGCCTTGCCCTGGCCCTGTGTCTTGTCTCACACAGCCTTGTTTGCCACAGCTGCTGCTCTGTGCCCTGCCCTGTGCTCTCCTGGGCTTGAGCCCTGGCCCTGCTGTCCTTCACATCTCCCTGAACCCTCTGTACCTCCAGATTTCCCCTCAGCATCCTCTCCTGGCCTCTCTCCTGGCACTGGTTTTGCTGCTTTGGATCCCCATGAGGAATGGCAATGATTCTGCATTTCAGACCCACTTATCTGGGAGATAAAGGAGGTTCTGGGCCTGTTCTTTTCCCTGGGAGACCAAGGTCCTTTAAACAGTAGCTTCCTCTGAGCTGTTCCAAAACAGAGCAGCTGTGAAGGCCCAGTTTGTGCAGCCTGTAAAGCTGAAGAAATGTTTTCCTGCAGGGGGTCACTGCAGGCTGCTCTCTGAGCCAGGGGCACGGTGCAGATGGGCTCTGCTTCCTCCAGACCCCTCTCCACGAGCTCTGCTGGGCTGTGTGACCCAAGGCTCAGGCTCCCTGCAGCACACCCCGTGCTCCTGCTGTGGTTTTTGGGAGGGCAGGTCCCTGGGACAGGGCTCTGCTGATCTCTGTGACCCCACAGAGCTGCTGTGACAACAAACACGGCCCTGCTGAGCTGGGAGGGCGGCTCTTGGGGAGGCTCTGTTTGTTCCAGCCTCCTCCAGTGCAGGAATCCAGGGGCAGGAATTGGCTCTTTGCAGGTGGGAGAGCCCCTGGGGCTGCCCAGCTCCCCCAGCAGCTCCCAGGCCCAGCACTGGGGCAGTGGGACATCAATGCCAGGCTCACCTGGCCAGGCCTGGCTGCCAGAAACCCCCGGGGTGTCCCTTGGAGCTGCACTCGATGTTCCCAGAGCAGAGGTGCTGCTCCAGCAGGGCCAGCAGTGGGAACACGCTGCTCCTCTCCTTGGCTGGAGGCAGACAGACACCTGGGGGCCTGCGGGGCTTTCCTCTCCTCACCCAGAGAGGGGAAGTTCTTTATCTGCTGCTTTTGGTGCTCGGAGGGATCATTAGTTTAACTCCCCTCTCCTCTCCCAGCCAGGCTTCCCGGCGCCATCTAGTGTCACCCCCACCTCCCCTGTCCCCGGGACTGTCACCTCCCCGGCATTCACCGCCAGGACAGAGGAATCTGACACCTCTGAGGTGGCTCTGGGGCAGCTCTTTGGGAGTGAATCCTCCTATCCAACCCTGCATCCTCCAGGGCATTGTCCTGGCTGGAGGGATCCAGGCAGGCCCAGGGGTACCAGAAGGATGTTTTATCCCCAAATCCAAAGGATGTTTTATCCCCAAATCCCAAGGGTGTTTTATCCCCAAATCTCTGTGTAGGGCAGGCTCACAGTGCTCTTCCAANGTACCAGAAGGATGTTTTATCCCCAAATCCAAAGGATGTTTTATCCCCAAATCCAAAGGATGTTTTATCCCCAAATCCCAAGGATGTTTTATCCCCAAATCCAAAGGATGTTTTATCCCCAAATCCCAAGGATGTTTTATCCCCAAATCTCTGTGTAGGGCAGGCTCACAGTGCTCTTCCAAAGCTCTTTTTCAGCTGAGCTGTTCAGGAGGGACTCCCCTCCCACAAAAAAATGCACTTTGTGCAGTCTGTGTTAGTCCAGTCCTAAAGAATCTCTGGGAAATCACAGCTCCATCCCACTGGAACTGCTGCTGAAAATCCCTTTGGGTGTCCTAAAGCTGTGTGTGTCCTTTCCATGCCCCTGATGGTGGCACATGGCCCTGGCAGAGGCAGAGCTGCCATGGGGCAGGGGCAGCCCAGGCCCTGGCTGTGTTTTCCTGGCACTGAGGGCTCCCTTTCCCCTCCTTGCAGTGGCATGAGTTGGAGCTGGGGCTGGGCATCCGCTGGAAGCAGCATCTTGGCAGAATTTGGGACCTTGCACCTGGAATTCCTGCACCTCTCCGAGCTCTCTGGCAACCCAGTGTTTGCAGAAAAGGCAAGTAACCCCCATGGATTGGCCCCTTTGTCCTCCTGGGGTGTTTCTCCCAGCGTGGGTGAAGCTGTGGGGGTTTTACCCAGAGAAGGGCACAGCCAAAGTGCAGCCATCAGGTGGCTGCAGGTCCCTCAGGAAGCTGCTCCAGGCAGAATCCAGACTGCCCCCTGTGAGCCCAAGGGAAATGGGGCTTGTCCAGAGTGCCACAGTGGGGTAAAAACAGGCAGGATTGCCAAAAAACCACCCCAAAATGATGCTTTTCCTGGATGTGTCCTGTGCAGGTCTGGCAGCTGTGAAACAAGGAGGGAATTTGAAGGAGAGACAGGGAAAAAAAGGAGGGAGAAGCTGGGAGAGCAAAGTGGAGGGATGGAAAGCAGTGAGGGTGGAATGAGGAATGTCAAAGAGGAGGGAAAAGCAAAGGGTGAAGGGAAACAGGAAACTGTGGGCAGATAAAGAGAGGCTGGTGATGTGAAATGAAGAGACAAGGCTGAGGTTCCTGAGGACAGGGATCATGACAAATGGCTCCCAGGGAGGGGGAAGCTGAGGAGAGGCCAGGAAAGGGAGCAGTGCTGTGGGGAGGAAATGTGTGAGGAGATAAAGGGAATGAAGGGAGAGCAGGGGTGAGGAAACACTGGAGATGCCCTGCTAAAAACCAGAATTGCATCCTCATTCTGGATTCAAACTGTGGCATTTTGAGCCAGGGTCAAACCTCTGTGCCCAGCCTAAGAGATTTTCCTCTTCTCCTCCCAAGCCATGGAGGGAAAAGGGCAAAACCTTTCTGATGGACTCTCCTGGGCTGATGTGTGCACAGAAAATGGATCACATCCACCCTGACACCCTCAGGGAGGGAAATGTGGGATGGTGTGGGCTCTAATAACAGCCCAACCTGTGGGAAATGACTGCAGAGGAGCAGATCAACTCATGAACTCCCAGCTTGGGACTTGGGTGATTTTTGCAGGAATTAAAGCCCATCTGTGTCTTTTATTCAAACCTGTCATTAATATGCCAAGCTCCTAAACTCCAGGAAATATTATGGAGCCTGACAACTTCCTTGGAAGCACCAGCTTAAGCCTGTAGCCAGCTTTTGGCGTGCAAATTGTCTGATTTTGTAAAAGGTTTAGGGCGAATTAGCTGCTCTGTAGGTTATAATAGAATATTTATGCTGCATGGAATTTAACTGGGTCCCTTAAGGGAAAGGCCTATTGGATTTAATGGGGGTGAAACCAAGGGAGGCTTCAGAGTTAAGTGCTGGCTGTTCTGGGGCATTAAAGGAACTGTCTGTTGGTGGAATTAAAGGCCCCAATTCATCACGTTAAGTGACCACATGGTGAATTTAAGTGCTGTGGGAGTCACTCATCCCTGCCACTCCTTTCCCTTTGGCTCGTGGAAAAAATCACCCCTGGCATTGCTCACATCTCCCATCTCCACCCAGATCCCCAATCAGAGAATTGGATTGGGGTTTGGAAGGGACCTTAAAGCTCATCCCATCCCACTCCTGCCGTGGCAGGGACACCTTCCCCTGTCCCAGGCTGCTCCAAATCCCATCCTTGGGCACTGCCAGGGATCCAGGGGCAGCCTCAGCCCCGTGCCAGGGCCTGCCCAGCCTCCCAGGGAGGAATTCCTTCCCAGTATCCCATCTAGCCCTGCCCTCCTTCACCTTGAGGCCATTCCCCCTCATCCTGTCACTCCACACCCTTGGGGAAAGTCTCTCTCCAATTCCCTGCAGCCCCTTTAGGTACTGGAAGGATAAGGTCTGCCAGGATTGCTTCTGGCTGTGGGAGCAAGCTGAAGTGGGGCTTTGCAGGGTTTCCAGAACATTTCTGAAATCCCACAGAGCTGGATAAAGATTGGGCTGAGCCCTAAAGCATCTCCCTCCCTGCAGAGCCTGATCCCAGTGATCTGGGATGGGATGGGATGGGGATGGGGATGGGGATGGGGATGGGATGCCAAAACCTCTCTGTGGGTCCTTGACTGGGAGGTTG
>VYXF01009886.1:26403-37612 GCA_013397295.1 Polioptila caerulea | reverse complement strand
GGGATGGGATGGGATGGGATGGGATGGGATGGGGTGGGATGGGATGGGATGGGATGGGGATGCTGCCCAGCAGTGAGCCCAGCCCTGTCTCTCCTCTCTCCCCAGGTGATGAACATCCGCAGGGTCCTCAGCAGAGTGGAGAAGCCTCAGGGCCTCTACCCCAACTTCCTGAGCCCGGTCACGGGGAGCTGGGTGCAGCGTAGGTGTCACCCTGCCTCCCTCCTGGAAGCATTCCAGGCTTCCCACCCTGCCCTGGCACAGCAGCCAGGCAGGCAGGCTGTGGTTGGTGCATGAGATCAGCCAGGCTTTGCAGGGTGCAGGAGTTGTGCCTCCCCCCCAGCTGGGTGTTCCACCTCCAGAGGGAGAATCAGGGCATTCCCTGCACGGGGAGGCTCATGGTGCATCACCCAGGGATTGGGACTTGGGTGGTTTTTGCAGGAATTAAAGCCCTGGTCATTAATATGCCAAGCTCCTAAACTCCAGGAAATATTATGGAGCCTGACAACTTCTTTGGAAGCAGCAGCTTAAGCCTGCAGCCAGCTTTTGGAGTGCAGCTCGTGTGGTGGGACCCTGCAGTGGGGGCAGCACACCGAGGTTCCCCTGCTCAGGGAGGAGTCACCTGCAGAGGCAGAGGGCTTGGAGGAGCCTTGGGTCCCCCTGGGATGCAGGGATGAGTTCTGCTGTGCATTCGTGTCCCTGTTACCATGGCACCTCTGCACAGGGTGCTTTGGGAAGGGAGGATGAGATCAGAACGTTTCCTTCTCTCCTGCTGGGAGCCCAGCTCTGGGATGTGGCTCTGGGGAGATGCTGCTCTGCTTCCCCTGCCTTGGAGAGTGCAGGGCAGTTCTGGCAGCAGCCAGGGAAGGTGACACACAGGGAGGGGCCTGTGCCCCTCCTCTCCCAAGTTTGCCCTGGGTAGGAGCCACTTCTGCAGCTGTGCCCTGAGCTCTGACCTCCACTTGCTGCTCTCCCATTGATCTGCTTGTTTTGGCTGCTGGGTTTGATGTTGTCAAAGAAAAGTCTTTCTGCAGACTGGTTTGAACCTGTCAGTGGGTGACATTTATTATCCAGGCAGGTTACCTGACTCAGGTTACCCTGAGTCCTTGCATTGCCTGGTGTCCCCCATGCTTTGTTGCACTTTTTGCTGGGCTGGATCACTGCAGACCTTTCCCACTGCTGCTTTTATGGCTCTGGTGGCAGCAGGCAGGGACAGAGCCCTGGCTGTGAGCAATCCCTGACCTTTAGCTGGCAGGGCTGGTCCCAGCAAAGTGTCTGGGATGGTCACAGTTGTCCCATTAACCAGAGCTGCCCTTTGGTGCTGTGAGGAAGCCCTCATCTCCTCTGCCACTAATTTAATTCCATTTTCTGCCTGCAGATTTCCCTGAACTTGTAATAAAAAAGTAAAGAGGGGGCCGTTGGTGCTTTTCAGAGCACATTAAAAGCAGCCTCTGACTGCCTGTGTTGGGACAGGCAGATTCCTGCCAAAGGCCTGGAAATTTCCTGACTCCACACAGACTTTCACAGGCTGTCTCTGGCAGTTGCTCAGGATATGACCTTGGCATCTGACTCCAGATTGCAGGGAGGGAGAAGAGTGATCAGCCCCTTCTGCATCTCCAGTGCTGCTGGGGAGAAACAGATGAGGAGCAGAGCAGGGAGGCATCTGCAGCCTGCTCCCCCAAGGGGGCCAGGCTCTCATCTTCCCTCTTGTCATTAAAGCTCTTTGCAGGAAGCTGTTCTCCTTGAAATTGCTGTGATTTTCTTAAAAGCTGTATCTTTGACCTGGCTGGAGGAGCAGGTCTGCTAAATGGAGATGCCCCTCTGTGAGTGCAGTTGTTACCTCTGGGAAATGAGAGCCCTGGCCCCTGCTGAAGGCAGGAATTGATTTATGCAGAGTGCCTGGGAGGCAAACGCTGCCAGGGCTGCTGCCATATGGAAAGCAATTGTGTAGCAGGGCTGCAGCTTTGGTGAGTTTATGAATGACACACTCAGGATCACAGAGCTGCTCTTTAAAGGCAGGCTGTGTTTGCAAATCCTCTGCCCTCTCTCCTCGCACAGGAGCCGCCTGTTTAATCTCATTGTTTTGCCAGGGATTATTCCCCGGATCATTGGACACACTGTGTCAGGCATGTTTGCTCTTCAGGGCAGGAAAATGGTGCATGGCTGGTGCTTTCTGCTGCTGGGAGGATTCAGCATTTGGAATAAGCCTCGGGACTTGATGTGTGTACAAGGAGAGGGGAAACAAAAATCTGAGCAGCTCTGGACACCTGCTGCATGTGCTTAGCTGGGAAGTGAGGGTGCTGCAGGGCCAGGGGTGACTCTGTTAATTAACAGGGATGGCTCAGTCCAGGGAGGGTGGTTTGTCCTGCCCTGCTAGAAATGGGAGAGCTGGGCTGCTCTACGGAGTGAGAACGCTGCTGTCCCCCTGTGGGACAGTGAGGAGCTGTAAATCCAGGCAGCAGCTCCCCCAGGCACAGACCTGCAGCTGCCAGGCCCATTTCTCACTGCAATTCCTCAGCACCCCCTGTAAGGTCAGAGCAGGGGCTGGAATGTGATTTCTGCAGAGGAAGATATGCAGTGCACATCCCTGTACCTGACTTTATCATTTTAATGTGCCAGCAGCCCCCAGCCTTCCCCAGGGCTCAGAGTCCCTCTGTCAGCCAGGAATACAAATGCCACAACCCAGGAGTGTCTCCACAGCCCCTTGCTGGCAGCTCTGTGGGATCCAAACACCTCTCCTTCCTTTCCTGAGCTCCCAGGGGCTCCATCCAGATGGAAATCTATCAATACCCACCACTGCTTTTGGTTTATGAGGGTGGATTTATGATGATGGCTCCATAAACAGGAAGCATCTTCACGTTGCAGTATAAATAACGTGTAAAATAAGGCCTCTGAATGGTTCTGGTAAGGGATACTAATGCTCTGGAAAATGACAGAACATTTTTCTCCTGATTGCACTTTCCACCTTTCTTCCTTTCTGAAAAGCAATGCTGCAAGCTCTCCCCAGGAAGCTGGGAGGAGGAAGGAGAGAACAAGGGCATTAAATAGGACGTGATTGTTTCCCCTTTGTAAAGCAGCTGCTCATTGTGCATCATGAACCTGAAGCTCTTTTCTGACTTTCCCACCACAGACCACGTCTCCATCGGGGGGCTCGGGGACAGCTTTTATGAATATCTCATCAAATCCTGGCTGATGTCAGACAAGAAAGACTCTGAAGCTAAAAAGATGTACGATGATGCCTTGGAGGTGAGGAGCCAGGTGCTGCTCTGTGGTTTTCTGGGGGGGATGTGGTTCACAAGAAGGTTTCACACCTTCAGAATAAGTCTTGGGGTTTCACTCCTGTCACTAGGTAACACTGCTAAGTTTTAGTTACTGTCCACTCTCTTGAAATCCTGATTTTCATCCCTTTAGGCAATCGAAAAACATTTGGTGAAGAAATCTGCGGGAGGCTTGACCTACATAGCTGAGTGGAGGGGTGGCATCCTGGATCACAAGATGGGCCACTTGGCCTGCTTCTCTGGGGGCATGATTGCCCTGGGGGCCCAGCACGGCGCCGAGGAGACGAGGCAGAGGCACATGGAGCTGGCAGCAGAGATCACCAGCACCTGCCACGAGTCCTACACACGCTCAGGTGACCTGGGGGCCACCAGGGAGGCTGGGGAGGGCCTGGCAGGGGCTGTTGGTGCCTCAGCAGCATCTGCAGCCCTGGTGAGGCTGTCTGGAAGGGACAGAAATGTGCTTTGTGCAGCAGCAGCAGCTGGCAGAGTGCTTGCAAGAGCCTGGGATTCTGAAGCAGAGAGCAGCACACTCCTGATGTTGTGTTCATGAGCCCAGTGCCGTGGGCTGAGCCTCTCCCAGCACCCCGATCCCTTCTGTCCAACAGCTCTGCGGGAGGAAAGGCTCAGCAGAGCCTCAGCTGCACCCTGAGCAGCCTGAGGGCACCTGGCTGGTGCCCTGGCAGTGACAGCTGCTGTGTGTGGCTCTCCCCAGATACCAGGCTGGGCCCCGAGGCGTTCCGCTTCGACGCGGGCAGCGAGGCCACGGCCACGCGGCTCAGCGAGCGCTACTACATCCTGCGGCCCGAGGTGGTGGAGAGCTACATGTACCTCTGGAGGCTCACCCACGACCCCAAGTACAGGCTCTGGGGCTGGGAGGTGGTGCAGGTGAGGCTGCACGGGGCACAGAGCTCTGTCCTGGGTTCTTTTCCTCCCCAAATCTTCGCTCCGGGCGGCGGAGGGAGGGGGAATTATCCTGATGGGGTTAAGTGCTGAGATAAGTCAGAAATGCTCAAGGCCAGCTGGTGTGGGGCTCTGAGAAGCTTGGGCTAGTGGAAGGTGGCCCTGTCCATGGCAGGGGGGTGGAACTGGGTGATTTCTAGGGTTCCTTTCAACCCAAATTGTTCTCAAAGCCATGAGCAGGATCTCAGATCCATGGGCAATGGGGCAGGAGTACACAAAGTGCCTCAGTTCAGTGTGTTGTCTCCACTGTGGGTGTTTCCTTTTCCCCTGTGGGCTGCACTGCCATCACTCAAGCTGCCAGCTCGCCTGCCTGGTGCTGCCCTTGCTGCTCCATCAGAGCCAGCCCGGTTTGCCAGAGCGTGGGGTAACCCTGAACTCCCCAGTGAGGGCCAGCAAACCTGGGGCTGGCTTTGGAAACCGCCTTGGAACGCAGCCCATGGTGATGGACGGGTCAGCCCGCACTGCTGGGCGTTGCTGAGGTCTCTGTTCCTGCCCCAGGCCCTGGAGAAGCACTGCAGGGTGGAGGCTGGCTTCTCTGGCATCCGGGACGTGTACACCACCACGCCCACACACGACAACATGCAGCAGAGCTTCTTCCTCGCAGAGACTCTCAAGTAAGTCTGGGCTCACAGGGCCCTTCCAGAGCAGCACAATCCCTGCAGCAGCTGCCTAAGGAGCCTCAGATAATCGGGGGAAGTCTTCTGTCCCCAGGGGAGGTGTCCCTGCCCAGGGCAGGGGGCTGCAGGGACAGGAGCTTTCGGGATTTTTCCAAGCCAGCCCATCCTGGGGGGGAAACTGGGCAAGGCTGCAAAGCTTTGGGAGTTTCCTGCTGCAGAACCTCTGAGGTTCCTGCTCAGCTGCTGGGTTTGAAGGGCTGTGCTGTGATCCAGAGCTGGGGAGGGTGGGGGTTTTCCAGGGAGTTGGGAATGTGTCACGGGTACAGAGGCAGCAGCCCCAGCACATCGTGCTGCCTGTGCCTGCCTGGAGTCCCTGCTGAGCTCCTCTAACCCCCTGTGTCCCTCTGCTGTGGCTCAGGTACCTCTATCTTCTGTTCTGTGAAGATGATGTGCTGTCCCTGGAGGATTGGGTGTTCAACACCGAGGCTCACCCCCTGCCCATCAACCACACAGACTTTAAAGCAGCAGTGCAGCCCTGAGGCCCCTGCCCAGCTCCTGCTCCCCCAGCCTGGGCAGACTCTGCTTTTCCTTTCCATTGAAGGAATTCCCATTGTTCCTGAAATGGTATTTTGGGGCACTAGTCCAATTCCGGACAGTATTTTCTTGGGAAGATGAACCATGACTGAAGCACCTTCTTTTCCTCTGTGAGGAGCTCTACTAGGCTGATGATGAGATGTTTATTCTGGGCCATACTGTACACAGTTCATAGACATTCCTTTATACAGAGAATTTATATGAAATCCACTGATTTTGCTTTATAGTGGCCAAAGGACTGGAAATTTGCCATAAAATAGACTTTACACACACACACACATCCTCCTTTCCTTTCTCTGTTTCATTTCTGCCTTTTATCTGCTCTCAGATTTATCACCTTTCCAGTGAACAGTTCTCAGTATTCTGGGCTTTTCTGGTGCTGGGCTTTGGGGGCTCTTCAGGAGGGACAGGGGAGTGAGGAAGGGGAGTTGTCCATCCCCAAGAATTCCAGCTGTTCTGTGGGAGAGCAGCTGGAATTCCTGGGGATGGCTGGGGAGCCAGCTGAGAGCTCAGGAGTGAAGAGAGGACAGGGAAAGGTGATGTTTTCCTGGGAAAAGAAGAGGATCAGAGACAGACAGGAGCAGCCTCAGGTGGGAATTTGCAGATTCCAGAGGACTTGAAGCACCCTGATCCCTGCAGGAGGGTAACTCAGCAGGACAGGAGCAGTCCAGGAGGATCCTGGAGTGCATTGGGGACCAATTCCTCCTCCAAGGCACCCAGGAGCTGAGAGAGGGGCTCTGCTGACCCCAAAATGAAGAGCTGAGGCAGCTCTGGCTGCAGTGGCCGTGAATGGTGAGTTCAGGATGCTGAGGGCAGGAGGGAGGGGGGGAAGCTCCACCCTGGGCTCCAGCAGAGCAGAGCTGGAGCTCTGCACAGGGGCAGGTGACAGCCCTGGGGCCCAGCTGAGCAGGGACTGGGACAGGGGCACCCTCTGTGACTCTGTGGTGTCAAAACTGTAACTAAACCAAAACTTGGCTGCAAACTCCTTGCTCCTGATGTGTTTTTATATACTTCTTTTCTGTGCTCTTAAAATACATTTACCACCCATCACATCTCATTTAACTTTATCATTTTTTTTTGGTGTTTTTCTACTTTTATTTGGAACTAAATGTTACGAGTCACTTGTAATAATTTTACTGCTGTAATAGTCAGATCTGTGAAACAGAATAAAAGTCTTGTAAAATAAAAAGCCTGTTGGGGTTGATCCTGTAAAAGACCAGTTACTCCAGGCTTGGAATGAGACAATGCTGGTGGATTTAAAGAGTTTTGTGCAGTGTAGGTTGATTTCTAGGGGAATCTAGGCAGTGTTTGACAGCAATTCCCAGCTCTCTTAAACTGCTGGGTCTGGGATCAGCCCTCCCCCTGATCACAGCAAAGCTGTGGCCCCGGGGGCTGGAACATTTTTGTTCATTCCTGTGACATCCTCGTGACAATTGGTTCATTCAGCAACCTGGGGGGAAATAAAGTTGCTTTGAGCAAGTTGTGAAAACAGAGAATGTTGTTTCTAAATTCCTGCCTTTGTAATTCCCCGAGAGAAATAAGATTGTCAGATGGGGACTTAGCATTATCCCAGGGATCAAGCTGCTGCCTGGTAAGCCTGGCCTAGAGGAATGGTTATTGGTAAATAAACATCTCAGGAGTGAGCTGTGTTGGCCAGGAGATTTGGGGATCGGGAAGCTCTTGTAGCTCAAAGGATTTTGATAATGGATTAAGGGAAATTCTTAAATAAGAATGGCCTGCTCGTGGAAAAACACGGAGCACTTTGCCTGGCAGAATTTAACCCCCCAGAATAAACAGCGTGGGTCTGCTTTCCTTTAGGAACAGGGAGTGGGAGCATCCCACTCCTTCTGGAGGGAGTTTCCTGCAGCTCAGTGGCCACACCACAGCCCAGGAGGTGTCTGAGCTGCCCTGAAGAGGCAAAGCTCATCCATCCTCTGCTGCCAGCAGCTCCAGGCCAGGCACAGCAGGAGCTTTTGCTGCTCGAACCTTCCCGGCGGTGCCGAGGCAGCTCTGCCAATTCCTGTGCCTGTGCTCCCAGACACCCCTGAAGTGCCCAGGGATTAAGGACAGGCACCCAGCTCAGTGTGGCCGTGCTTAGCAGGAGTTCAGATTCACTCCCAGGATCAGCTTTATTCCAAGGCCTGGCCTTGATCCACGCCAGGGAGCTTTGTGTCCCACAGCAGTGCAGTGATGGGAATGTTTGTCCTGCTGGTGCCTTGAAATGCTTCTGCTCCCCCCTCCCCGAGCCTTGGGTGCTGCTGCACCCTGGGAGCCCTGCCTGTGGGCCCAGGGGCTGGGTCTCACCCCAAATTCCTCCTGCCAGCTGGGATTTTCCTGCCCTGAGGGAGCCCCTTGGTTTCAGCCTTGGAGCAGGTGAGTGAACAGAGTTACACTGAGCCAGAGGTTTGGCTGTAAATGCCCCATGGAAAGCTGGGGAGGTGTGTGTCCTTCAGCTGCTTTCCTGCCTTCCAGTCTCAGGTTTGGGGCAATTCTGTTGGTTTTTGGTCTTTTTTTCTTGCTTGGAGTCACCAGGCAATGCCACCGGCCTGGGTTATTGCTCATTTCCCCTGGAATATTCCACTTCTACTTCAGAATTGTGATTACCATCTTAATTTCCACCATCAGAGATCATGGCCCTCCTTTATATCAGAAGGAATTTCCTGTAAATTAAATTGTGATAACAGAAAGTTCCATCAGTGGTGGAGGTGCAAACTCTTCCCTTTCACTTGTACAACCATGGGCTGCTGTTGCCTGGCCTGCCCGGAGATAAGACAAAACCATCCAGAAAACAAATGCACCTCTTTGTAACCCACACTTCATTTTTACAGCATTATTAAATTCCCCTGGGAAGGCTTTCAGCAGGATTGGTTATTGGATTCAAAAGCCTGGCAGCCAGAGTGTTTTTCCACGTAGGTTTTGATCTGATCCCTTGATGTGATTGTTTCACAAGTGATGCACGAGCCCCGTGCCAGCACAGCCCCAGCAGCTCCTCCTGAGCACCTCGGGGGCTTTGGCTTTGTTCCCTGCAGAGCTGCCTGCAGGGATCGTGCTGGAGTCAGGAACCTGTCCATGAAACTGCTGCTTTTTAAAGGATCTTGTTCAGGGCTGCATCCTCCTGAGAAGGAAAGGCCCAGGAGGAGTTGGGAATGCAACACACAGGAATTGGCTCCTGCTCTGCAGCTGGAGGGTTTGCTTTGGAATGCCTCAAACCCCCTTTTCCTTTGGAATGCCTCAAACCCCCTTTTTCCTTTGGAATGCCTCAAACCCCCTTTTTCCTTTGGAATGCCTCAAACCCCCTTTTTCCTTTGGAATGCCTCAAACCCCCTTTTTCCTTTGGAATGCCTCAAACCCCCTTTTTCCTTTGGAATGCCTCAAACCCCCTTTTTCCTTTGGAATGCCTCAAACCCCCTTTTTCCTTTGGAATGCCTCAAACCCCCTTTTTCCTTTGGAATGCCTCAAACCCCCTTTTTCCTTTGGAATGCCTCAAACCCCCTTTTTCCTTTGGAATGCCTCAAACCCCCTTTTTCCTTTGGAATGCCTCAAACCCCCTTTTTCCTTTGGAATGCCTCAAACCCCCTTTTTCCTTTGGAATGCCTCAAACCCCCTTTTTCCTTTGGAATGCCTCAAACCCCCTTTTTCCTTTGGAATGCCTCAAACCCCCTTTTTCCTTTGGAATGCCTCAAACCCCCTTTTCCTTTGCTGGCTGTGCTTTTTCTGGGGTGAACTCTCTGATTTCCAAGCTTTATCACCTCTGGTTTTCTTGTGCCCTTCAAACCAGACCTGGATGCTCCTTGTTCCTCTGAGTTTTTCACCCCTCCTGCTACTACCAAACCCTCACCATTTTCCTTATTTCAGCCCAACTTTCTCCCTTCTGACCAAGGGGAAATCTGGGATCGTTTTTCCTGCTGGGTGGAAATCTTCCCTGTTATCATCTTTAGGATTCCCTTTGATCCAGGTGTGCCTGGATGGGCCCCAGAGCAGATGTGTGGGTATTTAACATTCTTCCTGAGTGCTGTAATCCCAGGACCCAGCAGTGGAGAGCCAGGAGTTGCTGGGTCTGTTCTCTTTCGAGGAGCAGCAGCCACCCTGAATTATTTCACCTTTTGTCTTTCAGTCAAATAACTCCCCCGTTTCTCATCTTTATGTGGTGGCTGATGACACTGGAAATGGTTCAGGTGTAAAATGAGCCCTTCTACCTCTCATCATTGAAACAGAATCCCCTCAGCTCTGCCACCAGCCTGCCAGGTCCCCCCCACCAGCCCCTGCCCTCATCTCCCAGTCAAACCAGGGCATTTATCCTGCTCCAAACCCATCCCAAGCTGTCACATCCTGTGTCCCGTGCTGGGTTATCCAGTGAGCCCGGCAGGTTTTAGAGCAAAGCACATCTGCTCCAAGTGCTGAGCTCATCCCCACCCGCCCCTGCCCCCAGACATTTCCCAGCTCTGCTAATCCTGGTCCTCCCCACAGCTCAAAGCCATGGTCGGGTTCTGTACGGAGCAGAGTCTCAGGAATGTTTTCTGCCGTGGTAGAAGGAACTTTGTCCTTCCTCCCTCAGTGCAACAACCCTGACGTGAATCAAACATCCCACTCGGTTCCACTGCTGGGCTCCTCTGCCTGGTGCCATCCTCATCCTCGCTCCTCCAGCCTCCTCTCCCAATGGCTTGGTCATGCTCTCGCTCCTCTCCAGCTCCCGAGTTCTTTAAGCCTAAAACAAAAACGATTAGGCAGGCTTAGGGTACAGCAGAGCTTCAAAGGATTAAACGCTGACGATTCCTGCTACCCTCGGAGAGATCAAACACTCGCTGCTGTTGGCCCTGCAGCAGAAATCGGGGATTGGAGCGGGGTTGGAAGCACGGAGGATGAGGTGTGGGGAGGGATTAAAATGAATTAAAATGAGTAAATATGTGTGTCTAGGCCCAGCCACCGCCAAGGGACCGTGACAGCGATGCCACGGCCCTGTGGAGGGACCTGAAGGGCACTGGAAAACGTGGGGAGGGTGAAAAGTTTGGGGTGGAAATGACCCAAAATGTAGCATGGGGGTAAAAATGACCCAAAATGCGGGGATGATGCTGGAGGCTGAGCATCATCACACCAGGGCTGCCAAGTCATCCTCATCCCCAGGGCTCAAATGCAGGATACGGCTGTTTTTGGGGAAGTGCAGGACAAGTTCAGGGTTTTGTTCTTTCTGAGAAAAGCTTAATTAAGGACAAAATGCCACCGTGGAAACGTGTGGATGGACACACAGCCCTCTCTCCCATGGATAATAAAGGCAAAGTCCTCGGAGGCCACTGAGCAGGAGGGGGTTCGTCCCTCCAAGAGCCCTCACAGCAGAGACATTTCAGCCTAAAAAGTGCTTTTTTTCCTGAACCAGTGCCGCTTATTTAACATTAAAACGTGTTTTTAGCCTGCTGAGTGCCACTTACTCAACACTAAAAAGAGGTTTTCCCTAACCGGGCGACGGGGATTTCACACTCAAACACATTTTTTCCTTAGCGGGTGCCGGCCATTTAACACTAAAACGAGCTTTTCCCTCACGGAGCCATGGCCGTTTAACACTACAATATGTTTTCCCCTGACCGGGTGGCGGTGATTTAACACTGAAAACATCCTTCCTCTGACGGAGCGGCGCTGATTTAACACTGAAAAAAGGTTTTTTTTCGGCGGCCGCGGCCCCTCCTCGCCGCCTGACGCCTCCCCCGGCCGGGCGGCCATGGCGGCTCCGCGGCGCGGGCCCGGCGCGATGGCGGGGCCGGGGCCCGGGCC
>VYXF01009886.1:13538-25462 GCA_013397295.1 Polioptila caerulea | reverse complement strand
TGGAGGAGTCATAGCTGGGCTGAGGAAGCCGTAACCGGGCTGAGGGAGCCGTAGCCGGGCTGAAGTGACCACCCGGCATCGGTGGGGTCTGAGGGGGCCATAACCAGGCTGAAGTGACCACCAGGCATCCATTGCCAGGGTGGCTGGGGTGGCCACTGCCGGACTAAGAGGAGTACGGGCATTGTGGCTGCTGGGGCTGAGGTGGCCACAGCCAGGCTGGAGTGACCACCGGGCTCGGGCTGGGCGCTGGGGTTGGGGTGGGCGCTGCTGGGTGGGCACTGCTGGGTGGGCACTGCTGGGTGGGCACTGCTGGGTGGGCACTGCTCAGCCCGTGGCCATGGCTCTGTCTGGACACTGCCTTAGGGATGCTCGTGTCCAGCACCGGGGATCCCACCTCGTGTCCTGCAGTCTTAGAGCTGTTCCCGTGTCCCTGTTGGGCACGGCTGGCTCTCCTCCTGCCTCCAGCCCCATTCAGTGAGGGGAAAAATTACTTTTCCCCACGTTCCAGAAACGCAGATTCCAACCCCGTCCTTCGGGGTCCGTGCCTGTGAAGTGCAGAATGAGGAGAGGCAATAAAAGATCCATCAGCAGAGGAGTTGTTGCAGCCAGGTGCTCAGCAGAGCTGTTACCTGTTTCCAGAGCCAAGGATGCTCATTCCCATTCATTCAGGGAGTAAAAGCAAGTTAAGTGTGGACAGTCCACAGTGGATTGTCCCTGTGCACAAATAACCATCTCCCTTCATTTTTACATGTCCTTGGCCGTGTCCTCATCCAGATCTTCGTTTGGAGTTCCAGGATCTCTATTTCAGTCTGTCTCAGCCCTGGAAGGCTCTTAAGTGCTTTTGTAGCTGCAGTTGATGGGAGCAAAGCCTTCCAGGCTGCATTAGTGCTGCTTCGGGCTGGCAGGCAACAGATGGAAAATAAACTGGTTCAGGAGCTCTGGGGATGGTGGTGGTGCTGCAGGCGATGGAGAGCAGGCACGGATGAGCAGCAGAATGCAGAGTGCTTGTGCTCCCAGCTCCGGGCTTCTCCGGGGGTGCCAGGGCAAGCTGCTGGATCCTGGGGGATGTGCCAAGGGCTGGCTGGCACCGAGGGCTTTGTCTCACCTCCTCTGTGTCTCTCCCTCCTCTCACACCATCCTGGAGCTCTTGCTCTGCCTCCAAGGTGTCCCTTTCCCTTCTGACTGCGGAGTGGAAATGTCTGGGAAGCATCCAGAGCCCTTCTGGGGCTGCTCCGAGGGAGACATCACCTTGGCGAGCCCTGTGGGGGCTTTGCAGGGGGAGAAACTGAGGCACGGAGAAGCTGGGATCCTGTGGAAATTTCTGGAGAAGATTGTGGGTTCTGTGACTCCCTGATGGATGGCTGAGGGAGCCAAAATATTCCCTGCAGTTCTGAGGCTGGAGATTTGGAGGGGCACTGACCAGAGCAGGGCAGTAATGCTGGCGTGCACCCCACCACGAATGGAAGTTTCTAATTCCAAGGGCTCAGCTCACTCCCTTTGTGCTTTTGGAACGTGGTACTCACATATTTGACTGCCTTTGTTTCACTGCACATCAGTTTGTCCCAGCAATCACCACCTCCAGGTGCTCCCAATGCCTGCAGGTTTAACTAGCTGGAGAAAGTGGGGGATGTTTCTGACAAAAGGCACTGAACGTGAGCAAATGGTTCAGCTGGAATTACTCAGGCAGATGTAGGTTCAATAGCCTCGTGCCAGCAGCTCCTGGACACGGATCCCTGTGGCAGATAGCACCAAATCCTGCCAAGGAGTGTTAATCTTTCCCCTGGATGTGCTGGGAAAAAATGGGGATTAACTCCAGAGGGGCCAGAGTGGATTTCTGCAGGAGATTCCAACAAAATCTCACTTGCTTCTTCTTCCCAAACCAGGAGCTGGCTCTGAAGTCCCTGGGGAATGAGGGGCTGTTCCTTTTCTCCTCCCTGGACACAAACAAGGACCTGTACCTGAGTCCTGAGGAGTTCAAACCCATCGCTGAGAAGCTCACAGGTAGGTTCCTGTCTGCCTTCCAGAGCCCTCCCTGCACACAGCTAAACATAATGAACTCCACAGCTTGTTTTCACTGAATATTTTATTCACTTTATTGTTTTCTGGGTGCTGGTTTGGGTCTTAATTACACGAAGAGAGGCTGTGAAGCTTTCCATGTTGTTGAAAAGGCTTAAGCACCAGACATCACTTTGACAAAGTGCAGTTTTTACAAGGTGGAGGATCCCATTGCTGGACTAGCAAAGTACATAAGTTACTTTGTCTGGAGCTTAAAGGGGATTTGGGATGGGTGAATGCAACAAATCCAGCTCAGCCCAGGCCCGGCCAAAAGCATCAGGGAGTCCCAGCTTCCATTCAGCTGGGGCAGCTCTCCTGGATGGCAGCTGTGGGGGATCATCCCTGGAGACTGTATCAGCTCTCAGCAAGTGGCTCTGCTGGTGCCAGGCAGGGAGGAGTGTGGGGATGACAATGGACAGTGGGGACACAGACAGGGTTTGCTTGTGCTCTCCTGGACTGGCTCCAGCACGTGCCTGGCCTTTGCAGTCAGGGAAACAGGGAATCATGGAATGGGTGGGTTGGGAGGGACCTTAAAGGCCCTCCAGTGCCACCCCTGCCATGGCAGGGACAGCTCCCACTGTCCCAGGTGCTCCAAGCCCATCCAGCCTGGCCTTGGGCACTGCCAGGGATGCAGGGGTAGCCCCAGCTGCTTTGGGCACCCTGTGCCAGGGCCTCACCCTCCCAGGAAGCAATTCCTGCCCAGTATCCAACCTAAACCCACTGGAAAGCCCTTGAGCTGGTCCCCTTCCTCTTTCAGTTCATGCAGCCAAAGCTGCTCTGGGGATGGGTCTGAGTTCTGCTGTGTGGGGACAGCTGGGAAACTCCCAGAGCTCCTGGATTTGCCAGGATAAATGAGTAATCACCATTGCTTAAAAGGGGAGGGTGGGGAAGCAGCTGCTTGAATTCCTGTCCTTTTGTCCAGGGGTTGCTCCTGTCTCAGAGCCCGAGGAGGAGACGCCGGATCCAGAGGGGGAGACTTTGTCCATCGTGGCCAAATTCCAGCCCTTGGTCATGGAGACAATGACGAAGAGCAAGGATGGTTTCTTGGGAGTAGGTGTCCTGCAGGCCACAGCTGGTGGGATAAACATGTCTGGTGGGCTGGGAACAGCAGCAGGAGTTGGTTGGGAGGGGGACGTGGTCCTGCTGAACCCCGTGGGATTTGCTGTGGCAGGGACCTCGCTGCCTCCCTGAGCATTTCAGGGGTGCAGCAGCGCTGTGCCCTGGCTGGAGCAGCCCTGCTGGGAAGCTGGGAGCAGGAATTCGAGCTGGCTGTGCCTCAGCTGAGTGCAGAGGCTGTGGTGTTACGTGGCATGTCCCCCCTCCTCTGCTACTCACACTCTTGAAGGCTGACTGAACTCTTTGGTGGGCTAAGAAGAATTTGGGATGTGATACATCCAGTATTCTTCCCTCCCTTTTCCAAAGCCTCCCTGCTCCATGACATCACTGCACACTGGGAGACTCCACTCTGGGCTCTGACAGCATCTTTTGTTGACAGATTTCTCACGTGGCTCTGTCTGGGCTGAGGAACTGGACGGCCCCAGCAGCCCCTATGAGTGTCCTGCTTGCCAGGCAGTTTAAAGCCTTTCTCCCTCCAAAGAATAATCTGGATCTTGGGGATCCGTGGTGGATAATTCCCAGTGAGCTGAACATCTTCACTGGCTATCTCTCCAACAACAGGTTTTACCCTCCACCTCCCAAGGGCAAAGAGGTGAGATATCAGATTTTTTATGTGCATCCCTGGATTTTCTAAGGGAGGTAAAACTGAGAGCAGGGTGTCTGTCACAGCCTGAGGCTGAGTTGAGTAACTTCACCTTGTTTGCTAATTGTGTGGGATTTGAGGATAGTTTTTCCCAGAGAGGGTCGTTCAGAAAGGACCTGTGTGATCATTCCTGGTGGAACAGTGGCCCAGAGAGCCTTTAGGTGCCACGTGGGGCTCTGTGTGTGCTCAGCAGGCAAAGCCTGGCTGTGCCTTCCCTCCCCTGGGGCTGCTGGTGACTGGTGGGATCTGTGCTTGCACTCCCAGCCCTTCAAAGGCTGAGGCATTGCTGGAGGCAGCCTTCCACATCAGTTTGCTGTTGTGCCTGGGCTGATGGAAAGCTGCAGACCGTGGGAATGGCACACAAACCACGGGAGATGGATTTCTTTGTGCCAGCAGCGCCTTGCTGCGCGTCCTTGGTGTGTGACGAGGTCGGGCTCTGAGCTGGGTGTAAAATCACAGCCATTCCTGCCCAGCTGGGGGGGGTGGCTTAGGAGCTGTGTGGAGGAGCAGTTCTCACCCTCTGTCTTCCAATCCCAATCCCTCCTGGGATTCTGCAGGTGCTGATCCACAAGCTGCTGAGCATGTTCCACCCGCGGCCCTTCGTCAAGACGCGCTTCGCCCCGCAGGGAGCCGTGGCCTGCATCCAGGCCAGCAGCAGCTTCTACTACAGCATAGCCTTCAGGTGAGCCCGGCCTCCAGGGGGGCTGGGGGACACCCCTGGGCCTGGCCCCCCGCTCAGGGCAGGCCTGGGAGCCCCTGGCAGGGAGCACAGGGAGCGTGGGACATGCAGCCTGTTCCCGAGGGACACCAGGGCTGCCGTGGCTGGGAGGGACGGGAGGGTGGCTCAAGCCAAAGGTCACCTGTGCTGCCAGTGTCCTCCTGCAGGACATCACCCTTGGACTACCCCTGGTGGAAAGGGGAGAAGCTGCCTAGCAAGAATTTTGTTAGGTTTAGGTTAACCGGGGTGTGGAGTGTCTTTCTAAGGAGGAGAGTCCTCAGAATTATTTCTCTGGGAGTGTTACAGACAGCTTTGATGTGTCTGATCAAGCTGAAGGAGGGGGGTGAAGGGGTCTTGTTCTGTCCCTGTGTTTCAAGGAGTGATAAAGTATTTCATCCTTCCTGGATGCCCAGTTCCAGAAGGATACTGGAGATGCTCCTGACCTTGGGCATCTGTTCCAGTCTTTCACCCTCTCCATTGTGTGACATGAAAAGCTTTTTAAGCTCCACCTCTGGTGCCCAGTTTAGGTCCATAATTTCGAGTGCCTGGAGACAGCTTTTCCCTCTGTCACCTGCAGTGCAGGATCCCAGCTGATGGCTCCTCTCTCCTTTCAGGATCCACGCTGAATTCCAGCTGAACGAGCCACCAAACTTCCCCTTCTGGTTTTCCCCGGGGCAGTTCACTGGTTACATTGTCCTGTCCAAGGACTCCTCCCACGTCAGGGACTTCAGGCTCTTTGTTCCCAACAACAGGTACAGCTCTTTCCCTCTCATTTCCTGGAAAACCTGAGTGATTTGAGCTCTGCAGTTGCCTGTAAATGCATTTCTGCATCACTGGGGATCCCTGACCCATTCAGGGCCTGATTCACTCCCCAGTAACTGTCCCCTGGTACTGGGAGGATGGGGAGGGACAGGCAGGGTGTGGCAGCCCCAGTGCCTGGCTGCAAGCACTGAAGTTCAGCAAGGCCTGATGCTCCTCCTCCAACAGATTTTTTGCCTGGAGTCTCACAGGTTAAAGTTTTGTGTGCAGAGCTTTGCACCAGCTCGTTCCTGCTCTCTGGCAAGGAGCTGGAAGTGTTGCAGGGGGAAGAAGCTTCAAATCCTTTTGCCCATGACGGGAGTGAAAGTTCCATTACAACGTTACCCTGGTGACTCAAGCCCAGTGGCTCTGTCAGCACATTTCTTACAGCCAGCAGACACTTTGGGCTCTGCCAGCAGCCTTTTGCTTCCAAAAAACCACTTTTAAAAGTTCAGCAGGATCAGAATGTGCGAGTGAAGTGCTGGGAAGGAAGAGGGAGCAAAGACATCTCTCTCCATCTCTCTCTCCTGTCGTTTGACAGAGCTCAGAGGTGTTGAGTGCCTTTTCCCAGAGTGCTGAGTGGCTGCCTGGGCCCTGCTCCAGCAGGGACCTGGTGTTCCTGGGCTGCTGCAGGGAACACAGAGATCTCCAGAGGCTCTGGGTTCAGTGCTGACCCTGCAGGAGGATGTTCCCTTTGGTTTGGGGTTTCCCATGCACAGCTTTAGCCCTGGGTGACTCCTGGGTTCCCCTGCAGGTCCCTGAACGTGGACATGGAGTGGCTGTATGGGGCAAGTGAGAGCAGCAACATGGAAGTGGACATTGGATACCTGCCTCAGGTCTGTGCCCTCTCCCAGTGCCCCACACGTGTCCAGCTTCTCCTCAGGGCTTTGTGCTGAGCTGTGGCACCTCTGTGACCCCATTCCTTCGAGTTTCTCTTGATCATTTCAGTACAACAGTGCAATTTCCATTTATCTGTGTCTGTCCTCTGCAGCCCTGTTGGCAGCTCTTTCTCCCTCAGTGTGGGTTGAATCCTAAGCTCTTGGAGACTTCTTCCTTTTTTAAAACAGTGCCTGACAGGCAGGAGGGAAAATGAGGAGCTGAACCCAGGCCCTGAGCCCAGAGCAGGGTATGAACAGCAGTGGCTCTGGATTTAGAAACTGCACGAGGTTATTCCCCTGTTTTGTGGTAATCCCAGGAAACCTAAGTCAGAATTCTGAATGCCTGAATTCAACAGGCCCATTTTCTCCTAAACTAGAGCCGTGCTTGTTTTTAATTGGCAGAAGTCAGGAAAGCAGGTTTAGCAGAATCATTTCAGCTGTGCCAGAGCAGCAACCACAGGGAAGCTCCTGGGCAGCTTTTCCTGCTGCTCCCTCTCGTGGCTTCCCAGGGCTGAGCTGGTGACAGAAGCAAGAGCTTCCAGTTAGCCCTGCAGATCCTAATGATTGAAAGGATCTGGTGTCCCACAGTCAGGAACCTCCACTGGGAAGGTGGGAACATGGAGCCTCTGCATTTCCAATCCAGAGAGTGCAGCCACACTGAGGGAAATGAAGTTTCACTGGTAGAGTGCGAGATGGGAGGTCAGGCTGTATCCTGATTAGGAGTTATTTTAGATCTGTGCCCTGTCCTGGAGCCCAGCAGAGCCAGCAGAGGGCTGTGTGCAGGGTCCAACCCAGCCTGCTCCCCTGCAGATGGAGCTGGAATCCACAGGGCCCTCGGTGCCCAGCGTGATCCACGACGAGAACGGGCAGGTCCTGGACAGCAGGGACCCCTCGGGGGAGCCCATCCAGTTCGTGTTCGAGGAGATCACCTGGCAGCAGGAGATCCCCTGGCAGGAGGCAGCCCACAGGCTGGAAGTGGCCATGTATCCATTTAAGAAGGTGAGGAAGGGGCTGGGCTCTCCTTGGCACGTTGATCTGGGGCACATTGTCCTCACTGAGCCCTCCAGCGACCTGAAGGGCCAGCAGAGTCCAGAGGGCACAGCCTGAGCAACATGCCAGGCCCTGGGAGGGTCTGAGCTCTGGGAGGGGGTCCCAGGGTGTTTGGGGTCACACAGCAGCACAGGCAGGAGCAAAGCCTCCGTGTCAGGTGTCCCCAGGATTGTTCTGTGGCTGTAGGCTCATCCTTCCTGCCTCTTATCAGTGGCTGCTGCTGTGCTTTTGGAGCAGGCAGGTAATCGTGCTGCTTACAAATGGTTTTTCCTCTGGCATTACTTCTGCAGCACCCAGGTGCCTGTGGCCCAAGCTTTCCTTATCAGCAGAGAACACAGGATCTGCCTGTGCCTCTGCAGCCAGACACAGATTTATAGCTCTGGGTGACCCAAACTATTTAACATGCCAGCAGCCTGTGGAGCAGATGGCTACTGCCTGTCACTGCTTCCTTGGCTGAAGGGACACGTTTCACTGGCTGCCTCCTTGTGCCTGAGCTTACAAATGTCCCTTCAGGCTGCCAAGATGTTAATATCAGTTCCTTTCATTTGAGTGATTGGAACAGGCTCTGTGCAGGCTCCCTCACAGCCAGTTCTCAGGCTCTTTCAGGAGGTTTTGTAATAAATATCTCAAGGGCAGATTGCCCAGCAGCTGAGGTGGGCTTGCACACAGCCTGGCTGCCGTGGTGCAGATGTTCTCTGCAGTGTGTAAGATCAGGGCTCTGCAGGTGCCAGGGACACCAGGAGGGGAGGTTGTCCCTGGGGACACCACCACAGCTGTCCCTGCTTTCAGTCCTGCTGCAGACTGAGCTCTGTGTGTGTCACCCCTGGGGGTGGTTCCTTCAGAGCCACTCCTGTTGGGGCTGGGCTGATCTGGGCCTGTTCCTCACTGTCCCTCTGCCCCCAGATCTCCTACCTGCCCTTCACAGAGGCCTTCGAGAGAGCACAAGCAGAGAAGAAGCTGGTGCATTCCATCCTGCTGTGGGGTGCCCTGGATGACCAGTCCTGCTGAGGTGAGGACATTCCCAGCGTGGCTGGAGGGTGGTGTGAGGAGAGCTGGGGGTCAGGGAGCTGGCCAGGAGCCAGCAGTAAACCTTGTGTCACTTGTTTTGGCTCTGGAGGGGCTGAATAGGCAGAGGCTGGGAGTGGGGAATTACTGATGTGCCCGAGAGCTTCCATGCCACGTTGGGCAGGAGGGATGGGTGGGAGGGGAAGGGTCTCTTCAGTCCTGTCTGCCCTGGAAAACCCTGAGCACTGGGCTGTGCTGGGCATGAACAGCAAGTGGCACTCGGGGTGGCTTCCATGGCTGACTTCTCCTGGGCCTCCTGTGCCTGGCTTGGGCTCTGCTCTGCTGAGTCCCCTCTGCCAGCAGCACCTGCAGGGAACAAAAGCCACGGAAAACTGCCAAGAAGGGAGCAAAATGACAGTGGGGAGGGCTGGGGGGAGCCAGAGTCAGCTGGCACTCAGCAGGTGGCATGGAGCATGGTGACAGTGACCTCAGGAAGCAGCAGCAAAGCCTCCTGTGCCTCTCCCCGTGCCAGGTTCGGGGCGGACTCTCCGGGAGACCGTCCTGGAAAGTTCGCCCATCCTCGCCCTGCTCAACGAGAGCTTCATCAGCAGCTGGTCCCTGGTGAAGGAGCTGGAGGAGCTGCAGGTGAGCCTCACACTCTGCTGGGGCTGCCAGGGGCAGGGGCAGCTCCCTCCTGTGCCAGGGGGGATTTTTGTTCCAAGCCCTCCCTGTCCTTGGCCCCTGCAGGGGCCAAGCAGACACCAGATGGAGGCAGGCTGGGCAGTGGCACAGTGACCCCCTTGGCTCTGTCCTGCTGCCAGTTTTAAAGCTAAAGCAGATGCTTCTCTGTGAGACAGCCCTGCCCAAGGCTTCTGGTGCCATCAACCAACTGACTCGCCTGCAACCCAGGGGGCAACCAAATAACCAAATAACTGTCTGAACCCTGGGGCTCCTGACTGAGCCTTTCCCCACTTCTGAGCCTGTGCTGTCAGCTGGGATCAGTCACAGAGCTGGAGACTCTGGGAAAGGCTGGGATCAGACTGTTGGTGTGCCTGTGATGGGGTGATGTTATTGTCTGGGGAGAAAATCTGCAGCTGAAATGAAAGAGGGAGCCTGAAAGGGAGGTGATGTGCAGCCTGTGAGAATGGTACCAGCTACCATTACTCTGCTGCCTCCCTCCCTCTCTGCTGTGTGCTCCCCCTGTGCCATTCTGCCTCTTGTGGGGTGTGCAAATGTGTGTTTTTGGGATCTCCCTGCAGAGCAACAGAGAGAATGAGTTCTACAGCAAGCTGGCCAAGCTGCACCTGGAGAAGTACACCTTCCCTGTGGAGATGATCATCTGCCTCCCCAACGGCACGGTGGTAGGGCTGGGCTCTTCCCCATGGGTTGTGTTCTCTGCAGGCTCCCCAGGCCTGGGACTGCCCCTTGAGCCTTTCTCCCTCTACCCAGAAATCTGAAACAAATGTATTTTTATTCAGAACAGCAGCAGCTCTGGGCAGGGGCAGAACAGGCTTGAACCAACCTCACTGTCCCTGAGCTTTGGGAAGCCACTGTAGCTTTGTTTCCTGCACTCCTGGCCCTTTGTGCTCATCCTTTGAAGAAAGTCTCCTGATCAGCACCTTGGTCTCTCTCAACTGCCCAGACTGGTCACAGCAGATCAGCCCAAAGGCTCTGGCTGTGCTCCCCAGCAGCCCCCCTGGATCTGGGGAACAGTTCCTGATGCTTGGCAGCGTGGTGCTGTCTGTGCCAGCAGCTGGGCTGGGCTAATCCTGCCCAGACACCAGCTGGTCACACCTGCAGGGTGCCCTGGCTGGCCCCAGGAGGCCGTGGGCTGTGACCAAGCTCAGCTCTGTGGGCAGCAGCCACAGTGGGTCAGTGTCCCCCTCTCCCAGCCCCGTGGGGCAGCAGGAAGTGCTGGAAGCTCAGGTGCTGGTTTTGCAGCTCCAGGCTCCATCTCCCCAGCTCTGGCTCACAGACAGGATCTGAGCCTCCGTGGTGTTTCCCAAATCACCTTCATCTTCTTCCTGACCTAAGCAAAGGGTCAGCACCCTTGGGAGAAGATCACACATTTTTCTCTGCCTGTGAAATTCAGATTTTAATTCTGGTTCCTGAATTAGCATTTGCAAAGACTTGAATATTCTGTAGGAGCTGTTACAGCCTTGTCACCTCTGCTGGCTGCAGGCCAAGGCAGCAAGTGGGGAATTGTTCTGACCCTTAGAAGCCTCCTCTCATCTGTTTTCTTTGCCAGATTCACCATATCAATGCCAACTATTTCCTGGACATCACTTCTATGAAGCCTGAAGATGTTGAAAGCAGCATCTTTAGTTTCTCAACCAATTTTGAAGACCCTTCAACTGCAACTTACCTCCAGTTCCTGAAGGAAGGGCTGCAGAGAGCAAAGCCATACCTGCAGCCCTAAAAGCAGGCACATGAAAGCCCCACTGAGATGGCCAAAGACTTCAGAGATCTATTTTGATTGCAGCAAACCCTCCTCCTCTCCCTGCCAGCCGTTGGTGTTGAGCTGCAGGCAGTGCCAGGCCGGGGCTGTGCTCTGGATCTTGGTTTGGGGCTGAGCTCCAGGTGGTACCAGTTTGTACAACCTGCCCTTCTCAGTTCAGACACGTTTTTACAGGAGTGAAATACTTGAATCCCTTCCCAGGGCACGTGCCTGGCTGTGCCAGCCCCCCCATTTCTCTGTTAGGACTGGTGTAACCCCAGAATTCCTGCCCTGCAGGACTGCTGAGAGCAGGGAGCAGCGTTGCCGTTCCGACCGAACACTCGTGGTGAGGACAGAGCCAGCACCCCTGGGCAGCTCCCTGCTCCCACCTCGGGGCCAGCCTGGTGTCCTGTGGCACCTCTGGACACTGAGTGACAGTGACAATCTGTGTGATGGGACTGTGGCAGCCTGGGGGAGAAAATCTGCAGCTGAAGTGACAATGAGTGAGCTGAGGATGAGCTCTGAGCAGCGCCCTGGGGACCTGCTGGCCTCACTCAGGCAGGGCCTGTGCCCCTGAGGGAGGTGCTGGGGGTGGCACAGGGACACCAGGAGTGGGCAGGGGGTGTGAAGGTTTGGTTCAGCCCAGAGGGGTCAGGTGAGGGTCAGTTGGAGAGCCCCCAGGGACCCCAGGCTAAGGGACACAGCAGTGAGCAGTGTCCCACCCATCCACCCCTCCCAGGGCTCCCTCCCCGGCAGCTCTGGGAGCTCCTCCCAGTGTCCCCTTGCAGCTGGTGCTCTGTCCCTGTTTGCTTTGAGCTTCCAGGTCCTGCTGAGCCATGAAGTTCCCTCTGGGATCTGCCCTGAGAGCATCCCCCGGGTGAGAGCTGGGCAGTTCTAAAAGCCAGAAGTACAAAACATATTTTCAGGAATTTTTTTCCAAAGAGATTGTTCAGACATGAAGCCATTATCCCTTACCTGAAGCCAGCCTGAGCAGTTGCTCCTACTCTGTGCCAATGCCTGCACAGAGTGAGCATTGTTTGGTAATTTGGAGAAGGAAAGGTTAAGTGAAACGGGTTTTAAGGCAGATTCCTACAGACATGTGAGGAGACAAAGCATCCTCAGGAGCTGCCTGCAGCCAGCCTTGCCTGGAGTTGCTTTTTCTGCTCTCTGAAGCACAATTTTGTTGGACCAAATCAAATTAAGGGAAAACCTTTTTTTTTTTTT
>VYXF01009885.1:8480-28294 GCA_013397295.1 Polioptila caerulea | reverse complement strand
GGGGCCGAGATGGCGGCGGCCATGGCGAGCCAAGGGGAGCGGGCGGTGCTGGTGAGTCGGGCGGGCGCTCGGCGGGGTCAAGGGCGAGCGGCAGCGGCCCCTTCCTGCGCACGGCTGGGCCCTCCCAGGCTCGTTCTGTCCGGTCGGGCTCGGACGGGGAGCCGCGAGATGGCGGCAAGGCCGTGCCCTGCGCCCGAGTCCGGGCCAAGCGCGGTGCAGGGGCTGCCCGGGCCCAGGCGTAGAGCAGCTGCCCTGACTGCAGGCGCTGCCCAAGTTCCGGCCGTGCTGTCTGGCCAGGCTTTCGGCCGGGGCCGCCCTGCTCCCGCCACATCGTGAATGTGCCCTTTGGTCTGGGTGTCTTGCTGAAGCCCCCCCGCCCATGGCGGGGGCCCGAGCCGCACTAGTGCCCTGGTAGCAACGGGGACGGCGCAGAGCAGTCGTCACTGCGGCCTCCCCGGGACAGGATCTCCGAGGACAACTGAAATCTCCGGTCTGGAGAAGGAGTTCAGAGATCCGTTGGTCTGGGTGAAAAGCCACATTGGAAAACGGGTTTTTCTAATGTATTGTTTAGAAGAGTATGACCAATATTCCCCAAAAATACAACTGTGCAGATGTGCACGAACTTGACTTAGTGCAAAATTAATGGGCAAGGGAAGGGAGATTTCTTGATATGGCTAAAGGAAAGAAAGACACCAATGGGCATTTTGAGTAGAAATTACCTGCATGATGCTAGTGGGTGTTGGAGGTACTAAAGGCATCTGCTGCACCCATGGGATCATAGTTTCTTCGGGAACCTGGAGGAGGGCAAATATTACAGAGAAAGAGCTGCAGATCCATCCTCTCTCTGGTGATCAGTGATAGGCTCTGAGGGAGCAGCATGGAGCTCTGTCAGGGGAGGTTTAGGCTGGATATTTAGAAAAGTTTCTTCACCCAGAGGGTGGTCAGGCACTGAAATAGGCTCCCCAGGGCACCCTTCCTTGACGGATTTCAGGGAGGGTTTTGACAACACTCTCAAGTGCTTGGTAGAATTCTTGGGGCTGTCCTATGCAGAGCCCACACTTGGACTTCATGATCCTTGTGGGTCCCTTCCAGTTAAGAATCTTCTATGGTCAGTATAATTCCCAGAAACCCAAAACAGGATTAAAGGGTCAAAGTCAGTGGTCCTGCACCCAAAATACTTTGAAGGATAACAGGGAATCCTGCCTGACTTTGTTGTCTATGCTTACCTTGGATAAATGTTTGCTGAAACAAACCTGACTTTGTCCTACTGGTTGTTGGGATAACTCTTGCATTAGGTGATGACACATCAGTGGGGGATTGTGTTTCTCAGGCTGAATGGGAGCCATCTAGCAGAGAAACCATAAAGTTCTGAGTTGATCATAGCTTGCCTGTTTTATTGTGGACAGCCTGCTCAGAACTCTCCCCATTTCTTACAGGATGAAAAGTGGCAATCTTTTCTTTGTCCCATACTTGCTTCTGTTCCCCACTTCTTTGATGACCAGCATGGGGGCTCATAATTTAACAGGAACATTAGATGTGCTTTGAGTGTCTGCTTTATATCGGCTTCTCTGTGGCAGCAGCCGATGGAGGCTGCAAGCAGGGAGTTATCAAATCTAAACTCTTTTGTTACAGAATTTGCCCCAATGATTGGGAGTTCCCAGCCTGTGTCGTCTCCCCCCTTTTTCAGTTTAACTTGTTTTGGTTTTGCACTGCTATTGCTTGGGAAAGTGCTGGGGATGGGGATGAGGGATGCTCATTTTAGTTTTTATCTTTGTTTCTCACCACCTAATTAACAACAAACTTGTCTGCGAGTTGATTCAGTTTTGCCTGTGCCAGGAGTTGGTAATGGATGTCCCTAGCTTTACTTTGGCCCATGATCTTACTTCCTCCTCTGACCCATTGAGGAAGGGCAGTGAGGGAGGCTGGTTACGTGTCTGGCAGCCAGATGAGTTCATCCCAACAACTTAAAAAGATGCTCCAGTTTTTGAAGCAGTAGTATTTTTACTTCGCTCTGAAAGTTGCATTCAATTCTAGTTTTTTTTGGTATAGTGATTTGTGTGAATGTTGCTTTCTTAAAGTCAGGTCAAGAATAAGGACAGTTCATTGAACTGGGGTGGAGAAGTGGAGCTATAGAGACTGAGGTGTTTCAACAAATCAGGAAGAAATCTATTGTTTTCCTTTATTTAAACAGCATGGAAACAGCAGTACACTTTGACCTTAAATAATTTTTGCATGTGTCTGAGAGATTTGCTTCCAGTGTTTGATGTCTAATGATTGCACTCCTATCTTCCCATGATACAGGAAGAAGAATTTAAATGGCTTTTACAAGAAGAAGTCCATGCTGTTTTGAGGCAGCTGCAGGATATTTTGAAGGTGAGGTTAATTTTGTCTGAGTTTGGTGTTGTGACTTTGTTTGACCTTCTGTGTAAGGAACAGTGATAGGTTTCCCCTGCAGTAAAAAATTCTTGGTAGAGGCTGCACAGAAAGGTCATCCATGCATGTCCAGGTCTGTCCCTAGTGCTTGCTTGCCCTCTGCTCTTGAGGACTCCCAGTAAAGCTGATTTCCCCAAGATTGCTCTGTTCTTGACCCTGTGCTGAGAGCTGATTTGAAAAGGCACATGGAGGCAGCCAGACTTATCTGCAAGGCGTTTGCCTGAGATATGAATATATTCTGGAACAGAGAACCTGAATCTACCTCTAACTCTGACATGTGCTGGGGGAAGCAATCAACATTGCCTTTAGCTGACAGCTGCTACTTGTGCAGTAATTACTAGCATGCACTCTCCGTGTTCAAAATCATCCTTTCCTCTGCTGGTACCTGCCCTTTTCAGAGGCCTGATGTGTTCAGCTGAACCAGATGGGCAGCACTTTTCTCACCTTTCTCCAGCCTGAGCATGTGCTGTGGGGCCGACTCTTTCCTAGCAGCCAGTGGGGAACTTGCCAAAGGGACTTGAATGCACTGAGAATGCACTGTGTGTCTGCTGGGCCAGTGTTCAACAGGCCCAGCCCCTTAACACTTTCTGGTTTTGGGAGGTTGTGGAGTGATGGAAAATCAGGACCAAAGGCACAAGGTGAGGGGCAAGTGCCAGAGCAGGTACGAGTGCAATTAGTGCTGACTCAGAACGTCAGGACTGGAATCAGTAGCAGGTGACAATAGACTGCAATACTTGTATATATAGTACCCATTTTGAAGAATTTGTCATGGTTTTGAAGGTGAAGTGTGTAAAGGGCAGTCACCAGCCAGTATAACCAGGTAGAGAGCTGGGGAGGGCTGGTTTTCACTCCAGACTTCCTTCATGTGTGAAGAGCAGCTGTGATAAGGGGCAGCACCATGGGGCCTGAGGATGTGCAGAGCTGAGCTGTTGGGTGCTTCTCCTTCTGTGGTCAGCTTGGGGATCCTGCTGGCACTGCCCAGCTCCAGGGTGTGGGATTTCCAAGTGCCTTTTACTGTGGATGGCATGCGCTGAGCCTTCTCCTGGGCTTCATCAGTCCTGCAATAGGATAAAATCCAAGTGCTCTGCTTTGTGGACTTCAGGAGGCTGGCAGAGATGACTTCTACATATTCAGCCACTTGCTGGCATCCACATTGTCTTTGTTCCTGGCTTATGGTATGCTGGGCTCAGGCAGATGCTCCAGCACTCACTGTGTCCTCTCTTAAGCAGGAGGCCTCCTACCGTTTTGCCTTGCCCACCAGTGGCTCAGGAAGAGCTGTCAAACAGGAGAACTTTGTACTAAGCACATCAGGGTAAGTGGTGGTGGTCAGCAGGTCACTTCCCTCTGCAGCAAAGGATGCAGATCCTGGAGAATCTGTGGTGAAAAGCTTTGCAGAAGTCCTGGGATAGTCCAGTTTTCTTTAATAGGAGATTTTGCCTTAAGGAAAACTAACTTATGGCAGGTGAAGGTAACAGTCTGTAGCTGTGCTCTAGGGCTGCCTGAGCCAGCCTTATGCCATTTCCTGCTGGCACCTATAATGTAGTCACTGATTTCTGACCACATGCTTGTGTGTTCCCTCAGTGATGCGGGCAGTTTTTCTGATTATGATACAGGGAGTTGCAGTTACAAGACCTGAATTCTGCTCTTGGCTTAGTTTCTGACCCTGACTATGGATAAATCTTAATCTTTGTCCTAATCTCCCTAAAATAGCAATAGTAAATCTCCTTCACATAAAGCAAACCAAGGCTTGTGCAAAAGGTGCTATATGTGTGCAGTTCTTCTGATATTGATACCCATTTTTTGATCCTCAGTGTGGCCCTTGGTCTTAATAGATGCTCTGTCAGAGTTCACAAGCTTGTCACAAAGCAGTTAACCTTAGTCATTAGGAATGTCACAGCATTGCAAGGAATCATGCAGTAATTCTGTACTAAGTTTGAAGGTTGTCTTCTTCAGATCGTAGTTAAACTTAATCTAGTTTTCATTTGTTGTTGTAAGGTGGATATTGCAGTGTTGATCTAAGGAGTCTCTAATACAGTAGAATGTAATGTTTGGCCCAACCAGGTGCTCCTCACACTGTTCATTGTAGATGTGAGTAATCTTGCAGGACCTTTTCAAGGGTTTGGGGTGTGGGGTTTTTATTTATTTAAGATTGTGGAGTTTTACTTATTTAGGGTCTTTTTTCTTGGAATGGCATGTGGGTGGTAGCTTTCAGCTCCTGTAGGAGTTATCTAAAACTCCAATATCAGTAATAAATTGTCTTGTGCTTGTGCCTGCTAGAGCTGTTTGTAACAGCAACCAAATTGTTGACAGGTGATAAACGGAATAAGAATCGGATCAGAAATGAAGGTAATGTTTTGGGCAGAGCAGTTAGGGTGAGGTGGCCCATAAAGAATATGACTGGAGTTTACCACAGGCCAAGAACTGGGGACTTGAAAGTGTGTGTGGTGTTCAGCTACCGGACAGGAGTAGTGTTCAGACCCTGGGCATGAGGAGCCGTACTGGCTACACAGGACAAGGAGGGGAGGTGTTAGGCTGGCATTTGATAGGTACCTCTTGTGACATGTGTTGCCCAGATGTTTCTTCTCATTCCAGCACAGACCAGGTGAAAGGTGTGATGACACTGCAGGGAGATGCACTTTGTCAAGCTGTGAGTACTTGCCACACTTTTTGCTTTGTACTACAAGGGGTGGGTGTCACCCTTGTCACCCTTTGATCACCTCAGGGAGGGAGGTTATGTGTTACCAGTGATCAGTGTTCTTTGTCAGTTCTCCCTAATTGGCCTAGATGTTTCTGCAACCACTGAAATTTGTCAAGATCCAGCATCTGACATCCCCTGCTATCAACACTATGCGGTGATGAATGCTATAGTCAACTTCCGTAGGGATTCCTTGCCTTTACCACCTTTGTTGTGTAGTAGTAAGTTTCCTTGGGGACCTTTGGGGCTGAGGTCATGTGTCCTACCTGGATCCTGGTTTACTCAATGCCTTTCAACCTATTTTTTGTATTAGTATCATCCTGTGGAAGCACTGAGGTTCTGGCTGTGCCAGGACTACAGAAGGCAGTTTGCCAGGATGGTCTAGAAGAAGGAAATGTGACTGCCAGCCCCCATCTTCTGGATACAGGCATTTCTTGCTCTCATGTGTTTGTTTCTTTTTTCAAGGATGTTAATCTCAAGATGCCCAGAAACAATCAGCTCCTGCATTTTGCATTCCGGGAAGACAAGCAGTGGAAGTTGCAGCAGGTACCTATTGGGTCTAGATGCCCACCCCTCCACAGCCTCACTGTTCTCTGATAAAGTAACTTTAGTCTTTTGAGAGAGACTGTTATGTCCATTCCACATGAGCTACAGCGGTAAAAACTAAGGGAGGAAGCAGGTGCAATTAAATCAGTTAAATTCAGTTGGGGTGCCTGGGTGGGCTCATTCCACCCAGTTGATCTGAAGACTGTCTGCGTAGCAGTCATGATCCTTTAAAGGAGTGTCTGAGATGCCTGTGCAGGACTGTCCCATGTCTTACAGATGCATTTATTTACACTGAGAACAAATTATTGTGTTCCAGTAGCATGTCTGAGTTCCCTCAGGTAAGGAGTTAAAGAATGCAGCTATCCAGAACCAGAATCTACCATCATTTTGCTGGGACATACCTGATTTCAGGACCTGACCTGGTGTCTGAAGACATGGTTTTCCTCAATTACTTTGTCACAGCTGAGTAGGTTGGAGGAAAATGGATTCAATATATTTCCTTGTGCCATAGCTCAAGTTTTTCTAGGTGATGAGTGCATTTGGCATTGAGTGCAGTTCCCAACATCTGCTTTAGCAGTAAAAGCTCTTCCTAGTAAGTTTGTAGAAATCTAGAAAATTGTGTACTTGGGATGTTAACACCAAATCTGACTTGTTTATGCCTTGTAACAAAGCAAGGAGGTTTTTGTGACAACACTCAGCCACCTCTTCTGTGGCTGTTTTGTACTGCTGCCTGGCTGATAGACTTTTACTAGCTTTTATGGAAAACAACTTCCTTTATTTTCTTGCATTATGTGTTCTAATGTTGTTCAGATATGGAGCATGAGTGCCTAAAGGACTGAGCGCAGAAGCATTTACAGTGATTATATGGTGATCTTTGGCCTGTCTGAGTTAAAAATTAGTGTCTCAAAGGAGTGTCTTCCCTTATTGAGTGATGTCAGTTGGAGTTTTGTTTCTCAGTACAAAGTGAAGTCATGGGTAAGAAGTTGTAGCCTAGGCATGTTTTTGAGGAACACAAGTACAGGCACATAAAAGAACACAACTCAGCTTCTCCCAGCGCCATTGTCTTCCTCTGGTTTGTCCTTGCTCCCATGAAAGCAAGGATACACCTATCAACCTTGCTTTTATTGACGCCTTGGTGGGCTTACCTGGAACAGAGACTAGATAGAGCAAAAAGATAAAATAGGTATTTATTAAAAGGCCCCAATGGATACAGCCTGAGCACTGCCAGAGCCTGGCTAGGTTACACTCAGGTTGAACCCCAAAATGGTCACAAAATGGACACCTGACCACGAGGTCCCACACTTTTATAAGTTTTGGTCCATTAGCATATTGGAGTTAATTGTCCAATTATAGCATCAGGTTATGAAGCTCCATCCTCCTTGTCTTTGTCTCTTCACCATTTTTCATACTCTTGGACTTGAAACTTGTATCGATTGTCCTTGGTCCCAAGCTAGGGAAGGAATTGTTTTGTCTGCCTACCGTGTGAAGAGAGCTCAGCAACACTGAATATGAAACCCAGAACTGCACACTAAAACAGCACAGAATCTGAAAATATATAAAAGCTAAGACTTAAGGCATCACTATAACTGTGTTCCTCTTGCTTGAGAGGAACTCAAGCCAGCTGTGTCCTGAGTCTGGTCCAGTCCCACATAATGGCACACCTTCTTGATGCTGGAGATAACTCTCAATACCAACAATTTCACATTAGAAGGACTCTGGAACACAGAAATACTGTATTAGAAATCAGTGCTGATATTGTTTTAACTTTGATAGGATGAAATATTTGTTCATGGTGCTCGAGCTGACTGTTGTATGCCATTAGCAGTGAGAATTCCTAACAAGCAGTTGTGGTCAGCACACTCCCAGGATAAGAGTGCCTGATGTTGCTTTGGGACAGGAGCAATATCTGTACTGACAATCCAGGCTGTAGCTGTAGCTGTTGTTCTACATCTCCAGTCCATGAGTGGGGAACCCAGTAATGCTTCTGGGCAGCAGTGGTAGGTTTGTATTGGAGAGTGTCTGACATTTAGACATGGCATTACATTTGAGGAGACACCGTTCTTAAGGTCACTGAGATAACTGGGGAAACCTTTACTTCCCAGCATGTGTTATTACAGAGTGTTTCTTTCATAGGGCTGCATTTGTACCTTTGCAGATCCAGGATGCTAGAAACCATGTGAACCAAGCCATTTACCTGCTCATGAACAGAGATGTGAACCACCAGTTCAAAACAGGCTTGGAGGTGCTCAAGGTAAGGAGAAAGCCCCTGGTACTTGGGTAGGAACATGCATTTTTCTTCCCTCTGTTTGTTGTTTTGAACACAGTTAATTCACATTATTGTCTGAGTGTCTTAGTGGAAACAGACTTCACAGTTGTACCCATATCTACCTATGTCAAGAAGTGTCCATATGACCTCATATTTTATATGAATCTGTACTATTTTAATAGTAAGCATTAGTAATAGGGCTGTACATCCTGGTGAACAGTAAGTAATCTGAGCAGTCAGTGCTCTGTTACACACCCGTGATAATCTGGGAGAATATTCCTTGATCTTCCATGGATGATGTTGTTACATAACTTACTCTCTTTGTTGATCAATGCTGCTGGCAAGAGCAGCAGTGAGGCAGCCATCAGTAAACAGAGGATGACAGTACTTGTGATTTACTGAAAATCTGAAAGTGACTGCTTTGCCAGTAGTATTTTCTGGGGTCTAACACAAAGCAGCTGCTGCACGGCAGTGAAGCCCAATCTTCTGCTTGGAAGTGCTCTCTGAAGACACCAGAATTTTGGCTTGCTCATTAGAATCTATCACAACATCAAACATGAGAAAACTAAACCTTTTTAGTTTCCATGTGTGCAAGAGCTGCTCATAGGAAGACGCTAGGTAATAAAACTATTTCCTTTTACTTTCAAGTGGAAGTAAGGGGAGCTGTTAGTCATAATACAAAGTGCCTTCATCTTTGCGGTCATGAGCTCTATAACAGACATGTTGCTCCCCCCTTTTTTCCTGGAAGAGGAAGTCTGCCTGAATAGAGCATTTAAACTGTGGTTTCTGGCCGGATTGGCCTCACAATGAGCTGGTTCTTTTTTCTACATCCTTGCTCATAGCTGGTTATGAACAGAGGGAGCCTATGCAGCAGTTACACCTGTGACGTGGGAGTGGGGAGACCGAGAATGCAGCTTGGTTTTTTTCCTTAATGCCTGTTCTTCTGAAGAGCTGATGATGAGTTTGTTGATGCCTCTGTGGTATCAGCAATTAATCTTATGTTGGCTTGATATTCTTGTCATGAATAGCTGTTCTCTCATCAGTCGCTGGTATTTAACACTCCTGACCTGTCTCATAAGTCTCTGAGGGTGGTAACAGTTAAACTGTAATTATGTGGGAGCCACCCGTTCCCAATAAGTTCCTGAATTCCTGGGAGGGTGAGGGGTAGCAGCAGTTGTTGTTTTGACACTTGCAGAAGGCTGTAGGTTTCTGCAGCACACTGTCCAGAGCTGTCCAGGAATCACACTCAGCAATGATTCTGTACATTCTCTTGTAGCTTATGGATGCTGTGATGTTGCAGCTCTCCAGAGCCCGAAATCGGCTGACCACTCCTGCCACTCTGACACTACCAGAAATTGCCTCCAGTGGTCTCACAGTAAGTATGTGATGGTCTAGATCTCTATACAGGTCTGGCAGCATTGCAACGGTTTGGATACTGGGCTGCATCCTGGTGGAAGTGGGTTTCTGAAGTGTCTCCTGAGGCAGCACTGAAGCAAGTGCAAATCCTGAGTGGTTTTGCCTGCTCTGTATCTTCCTGTGTGAATGCAGATGACTTGGGCATGAGGACTCTGGTTCTCTGAGAATAAGTTCTGTTCTCTGCCCAAGAGTCTTGTCCACGGGTGATTTGCCCTTGTGAACACTGCTCCATCCTCTCTTGTCACTACATAATATTTGATCAAGGGCAGCGAGAGCAACAATCATTGCCTGCAGCTGCTCAGTCTTTGTTTCTCTCATCATGGTTTTTTTGCCAAGGGGTAATTAAGGTGTGGCTTGGGAAAAGGGAATGATTTCTCAGCATTAGAAATTATAATCTTTTCACTGACAAAAAAACTAATTTTCTTGCCAGAAAATGTTCACCCCTGTGCTGCCTCCAGACATCCTTGTGAATTTCTATATTAACCTGAACAAGCTGTGCCTCACTGTCTACCAGCTCCACGTGCTGCAGCCCAGCACAACCAAGGTGATGCCTGCTATCTCGTGAGCCTTATTTAGTTTCCTCACATCCCACTGTGAGGAGAAGATCACACTGCTACCTGGTTCAATGTTATATTCATAAAATAATGCAGAAATGAGTTCAGCTAGTGCTGAGTGTCTGTGTTTAGATCTGCTGCACATAGAACACTGGCTCTAAATCTACTCTGGGGCATGGCTGCTTAGCCCAGATGAACATACTACTGCTCTGTAGTAAGCCATTTTTTACCAAATACTTTAAATATAGTTTGACGATTTTGTGTGATTTTGGAGGGACATAGTTATATTCATCCGGTTTACATCAGAGTAGAGTCTTGGGTTTCCTAATGGAGTTTTGATGGATACTTTTCTGCTTCACCTGTAGTATGGGTCAACTTGATGTCCTGTAAAAACAGTATTAAACTCTTAAGCTTTATGAAATGCAGTCCTTTCCTGAGGCAGATTTTCCTAAAAATCTGTATTTTGTTTTTCTTCTGGATCTTCTCATCTTATTTCTGTAGTGATAAAATTTGTAACTACATTGAACTCAGCCAGTGTGTAGAATTTCTTTCATGAAGGAGCAGGAAGGGTTCTAACAAAAGGGATTCCATATTGATATAGTGTCCAGGCAAATAGAGCATAGGTGTTTCTTGATGTCTGGCTACTGAAAGTGTAAACCTTAAATGTCTTTCTTCTAAGTTGTTTGTTTACCACATCAAAATCCTAATGACCTTTTCCTTCTCTAGAACTTCAAGCCTGCAGGAGGGTCTGTTTTGCACAACCCTGGGGCCATGTTGTAAGTACAGTCACTACAAGGGGAGTGTACCTGGATAACAGGTGTTGGTATGTCTTGCGGGTGAAATCCCAGCAGCTTTGTGCAGTCTCCATTGTAGCATCTCCGAAGTGGAGGAGCTGGACTGAGTCACTTGCTGTGCCTGTGAATGCTCTGTTGTGTCTCTTTTATGACTTGGTACTAAAGGTGAAATATATTAATTTCCAGGATTCAGCCCATCTAGACAGTGCCATGAGTTTATCTAGAGATGAGAGTTTACAACGAAAATGAGTGTTTGGTTATTGACATTGCCATCTGCATTCCCTACCTCTGTGCCTATCTGGAATGAAGCAAAGTTCGTACCTTCACCTTTCACTTAACTATAAATCTGGTCAGAGGTGGACTTGAGTGATTGCATTCTGAAACTTTGCCAGGTGCTGATTTAAATGTGATAGAAATCATCATCATCTCTCCTATGGGAATGTAGGACAGTTGAGTTCTGTGCTGTTGTGTGTGAAGCTGTGCTCTTTTTCCCCTCTTCAGTGAGTTTGGCAGCCAGAGGTATGAAGTCAGCCATGTCCATAAAGTGGAGTGTGTTGTCCCATGGTTAAATGATGCCCTTGTCTTCTTCACAGTTTCACTGCAGCTTTGCCAGCAACTGAAGGACAAGGTAATGACCTTGAAAAATGGGCTTTGTTTTTAACTCTGGATTTTGAGAGGACCTCAAGATCTGATGTGATATTATTTTGTTCAGCTTGCTGAAAATAAGGGATGAGTCAGTGTTCTGGAGCCAGGGAGATGGCTAGCCAACAGCCATAGTAGAAGTATAGTGGTGTGGCAGATGTCTGCTGAGCTGGTGAATAGGTGGAAAGAAGCAAGTAGGCACTTCTGTGTTCTCAGTCATGAGGCGGATGCGAGGAAGCAAGCAACCTAGATTCCAATAGATAATGCTCAGTTCCAGCTCTGCAACTGCCGCCTTGAGCTCCAACTGTGCTCCTTGAGTGACAGCAACAGCAAACCTGCCTTTCAGTAGTGCGGTGCTGAAGTGTAATGCTGTGAAGCTAAGTCCTCCCTCACACAATGTGTGCTCTTTTTTTTTTGTGGTCCAAGGGGTATAGGAACTTACCTGCTTTTTTTCTTGCTTTCCAGATCTCCGTTTTCTCCAGTTACTGGAACTACAGGCCATATTAATTCTCTGTGAAATCGTCCAAGCCTTTACAGTACTTCCAGTGTCTCTCTCTGTTCTCTCATGCCAACTGAGTCCAGGTCAGCCTGAGGAGTGCTGGAGTTCACTGCCAGATGCCCTGCACAGGGCAGGGTCAGTGTACCCAGAGACACAGCTCTAGTAGCTTTTTATGGGATTGCTGCATAAGCAGGGGACCAAGTAGTGCTGGGTGGTTGGCAGGAGTTTCCATTGGTCCCTTTTGTGTATTGTGTGGCTCACATTTGGCAAGCCCCTGATGAGTTACACAGGTCTTTTAAAAGGGATAGGTACTTGGGACCACCCTCACTAACTAGATCTGTGCATTGTGCTGTAACTAACTCCTTGACTATGAAGTGGCTAGGAAGGGGGGAAAACAGACTAACATACTCTTAAAAGGTAGGGCATGTTGCTCCATGTAGTGAAATATGTTTCTCTTATCTGGTCCAGCTGTGCTTATAACTAACCCTGAGTGATGCCCTCCCCTGGCTGTTCTGCCCATCCCCATGTTACTGATTCCCCTTTGGGGATGCTCTTACTTGCTGCTGTTTGAATTCTTTCCCCCCTCATCTAGCATCAATGTGCTAATTATATTTTCCTAAGCCCTAGTTGGGCCAATTGGTCTTTTTCAGGGTTAGTATCTTGTTTTCACTGCCAGCCTTTGGAATTGCCTTGGTGTACCTTGTGCAGTCTTTCATCTTGTCATTAAAGGCAAAGTGAGTACCACATTGCTACTTTGATTTGCTGCCTATGGATGCTACAATGTGTAACTCATCCCTTTAGCCGCTGCTAACTGTGAAATAAAGACCCATATACCTGCAGTGCTCATGTGGGCTCTGAAATAATGAGTATCTGAGATTCTGTACTCTCTCACAAGTGAGTGGTTGTTATGCATGCTGGGTTGTCTTTTGCTTTACTGGGGAGGACAGTAGTGGAGGCATTACTAGCTGGGCAGCTCTTCAAAGGCTGAGCTTGTTTGTATAGCCTCAGCCCAGTGCTGTCTGATACTTGAATACTACCTGAAGCAGTTTTCCAAACATGCCTTGACAGACGTGTTTGGAAAAGGCTGTGGACACTCAGATTGGGGTAGGTTGGCTCATAGAGTCATTCAGAACATCTCTGGCAGAGTGGGAAGTCTCCAGGTCCCTGTTCAGGATATTCTCACGAAGCTGCTGTCTACCCACATGGCTCTGTTGCCCTTGGAAGTCTTCTGCAACCTTCTCATACACCTTTTTGTGAAAAGGTGTGTGTAAGTGCTCCCGAGTTTCACTTGGTTCTGAATAGCCTTGAGGAAAGTGAAAGGGACAGCTGCTCTGACAGGAAGGATGATGGAGAGCATGGGCAGCCAGGTTCCTCTCCCACATCTGCTACTCGAGAGCTAGCAGGGGCAGAGACAAGGTGAATGAAGAAATAAAAATTCCCAGGGATGAGATCCCAATTGGTGGCAAAGTTTGGGCTCAAGAGACCTGGATATGCAAACGAGGGTTTGGTAAGGGATTGGCTGGGAGAGCTGTTCCAGTTACGTCGCTTGTGGGGTTCACAAAAAGCCACACACAGAGCCCTAGCAGTGACAGGCAGCATATCATGTATGCCAGGCATGCTGTGGGCCGGTACAACCAAGCTCCTGTGGCAAGGGAAGGTCAAGAACGGTAGTGCAAGGGGATTGACAGCAGTGCTGGGTGGGGAGAACAGAGGCCCTGCTGATCTCACCAGAGAGGAGCAGGAAGAAGAGGAGGGTACAAGGGGCAGGCAAATCTGCACTCCCTGCTGCTCCCAGGGCTGGTTCTGGGGCTGCGGTAGCTAAGGGTGCCTCCACTTCATGCACTAAAGCTACCTCATTCACTCTACTCCCTCCCGCCCTTCCTCCTTCCCTCCCTCCCTCCCTCATGGCCTCAACACTGCCAGAGCTCTAGGAGCCTTTGGACACCTCTCCCAGGGATGCACAGGGTGGGTTTGTCTGGCTGTCAGTGCAGGCCTAGGGCCTGGACTCAATGATCCTGCTGGGTCCCTCCCAGCTCAGCCCCTTCTGGAATGCTCACTCGGCCTTCGTATCCCCACGTGGCACTGGCAGACTGGTGGAGCAAGGAGTGGGCAGCCCCAGCGTTCCCCTGTCTGTGACACTGCAGCAATGGAAGCAGGGGCTATGTAGCACTGAGTAAGTGCATGGCCCGAGCATCTTTCAGCAGAAACAGTTTGCTGGAGCCCATCACTGCCGGTGAAGTGTTCTGTGCAAGACGTAGGCGACAATTCACCTCCGGGAATGAAAGAGAGACAGGTTCCAAAGGTGAGGAATGAACAGGAAACCACCAGGCTGGTGTGCACAGCATACTGGCTGCAAGACAAGTGTGGCTGCCACTGCACCGCTTGCCATATTTACATCATCAGTCAGTGAGACAAACTTCAATGAGAGTTGCTTTTGCTGCTACCTAATTCCTCTTTCAGCCTTTTGTGGAAAAAATTGTCTTTACATTATGGCTTTGAGATGGTTTTGAGATCTAGAGAACACCTTGGTGGATTCAGCCAAAAACGGATAGAGAGTGTGCACCTTTGAGTTTGATGTGGCTTATGTGCAGCTAGGAGAAGGTGCAGCTCTGCACTGGCTTTTACTTCTAGAGTCTTTATGCATGGGTGCAGCTGCTGGACGTTTGCAAGGAAGATGTGAGTGAAAAAAGCAACAGCAGGTCTAGCTACAAAAGAAGATACAGAGACACAGTGCATTGTGCTCAACTTAAATGCTGCTATGAGAAGGGGATACTTTAAGAATGTCTTCTGTCCTTCACACTTCCATCTGTGTGATCTCTAGCTGCCTGGACTTGGCAACACTGAAATTGAGAGTGTGAAAGTGATTGAGCTGCAGATACTGAGTTTCACAGGGAAGAGGGTAGGGCAGCAAATGCTTTCTGCCATGGCACATCTCTCAGTCTGACCTGCATCAGGAAACGCTTTGCTGTGACAATAGACTCTGCCACTTTGAGAAAATATGCTGATATATATATAGTTGAGAAGGAAAGTGTAAATCACTACTGTGTTTTTTGCTGATTTACAGACTGTGAAGGGACTATGAAGGGCAGAACTGGCTTTTTGTTGTAGGGCTTATTCTTTGTGAGCAGGTGCTGCACATTTTGAGCAGGTTGCAATCTGTGTGAGTAAGAGGGTAGGAAGGTACACAGAGCTTGAGAGAGAATGCATATCGCCAGGGAGGTGGAAGCAGTTCAGTATGTGTGAGTTATGTGTTGAGCAGCTGATCACACAGAAAGCATTCTAAAAGGAAGAGGCTGTGCTGCAACTGCCTTATTTTTGCAGCTTATAAACTGCTCAACCAACAATGAAACAGTTCCTCTTCCTTCTCCGCTACAGGCAGGAGCACATGCTGATGGTCTCCAAGAGCCAGGATTCACAGTGGAGCCCTTGCCCGCAATACCCCGACACGAATGGGGCTGGGCCAGGAAAGCACTTGCCTTTTTCCGGGGCACCATCAGTGCTCATCAGAACAACCACACAATGGCCTTTCAGACTCGCAAAAGAAGGAAGCGCACCCAACCCGGCTCGGAAGCCCCGAATGCAGAGCCAAGTTGCAAACGCCCCTGCTCTCAAATCTACAGTGCCACCACAAAAAGATTTCGCTGATCGCCCCCTTCTAACTGCATATACTCTTCTCTGCACCACGCTTAAAGGGAAACATGAACTCCTTTGCCTTAACAAAAAGCTTTTCACTCTCTCAAGAGTCTTCTAAGAAACTTGAAAACATCTGGCAAAAATGAGCTCACAAAACGGCCAGCTGAGAAAGATTTTACTGCCTACAATTTCAACTGCACCCATCAAACTACAAGCACACACCCTGCTATGGGCACTTTCCTTCTCAGCTCTAGGTACCACCCTAAGCTTTCAGTTTTGCAGAGTCAAGATCCAAACAGAAGGGCACCAGGGGACTGGATACACACTAAAGCTTCATTCTTCACCTTGTCTTATCCAGAACAGAATCATGGCATTCAGCAGACAGACAGAATCATGGCATTCAGCTTTGCCACTTTTCAGTGCAAATACTATACAGAAATGTGCAGCAGATCATTGTGGCAATGTGGAATCTCATGGATCTAACACTCTACTTTGACCAAGATGGGCCTCATGGGACATTCCCAGCTCTTGTGGAATGCAGTGTCCATTGTGACACAGCACAGCCTCATGGAAACATGGGGACCATTGTGGTGCAATGGAATCTCATGGAACCAAGCGTCAATTTTGAACACAGCATGGCTTCATGGAACCCAGGGCAAGTGGGACCATATCATTGCTCGTGGAAGCAAGGGGCCATTGTGACACAGCAGTGTGTCTTGGAACCCAGGAGAACATTGTGGGGCAGTGGAATCGCAAGGAACCAAGTGTCAATTGTCAGAACAGCGGTGCCTCATGGAACCCAAGTGACCATTGTGGCTCCATGGATTCTCATGGAACAAACTGCCACTTGTAACATAGCATAACCTCATGGAACACAGGTGCCCCTGGGATATTGCCACTGCTTATGGATGAATGTGTCCATTGTGATACAGCTGCGCCTCATGGAGCACCTGGAACACCAGAGAACATTGTTCCAAAATGGAATCTCATGGAAGCAAGTGTCAGCCCTTTTACAGCAGGCCCTCACAGAACCCATGAGACCACTGTGACGCAATAGAATCTTGAGGAAAAAGTTCCAATTTTGAACAATATGAGGCTTCATGGAACACAGGTGCCACTTGTATACTGCCAGGGCATGTGTCCATTGGGACAGAGCAGAGCCTCATAGAACTCAGCAGACCATTGTGACACAGTGGAATCTCATGGATCCAAGGCTCTGCTTTGACCAAGTGGTGCCTCATGGGCCAACGGAGCTGCTGTAACCTTGCCAGGTCTAGTGGAAACAAGGCTCCATTTTTGTACAGCAAGGCCCCATGAAACCTAGGAGGCCACTGTGTTGCAAAGGAATCTGATAGAATTATCAACTGCAAACACAGCAGGGCCTCATAGTACCCAGGTGCCCATGCAGCTTTTGGAAGGCTCCTGCAAGTGTCCATTGTGACACAGCCAGGCCTAAATGGGACACTGGAGAACATTGTTACACAATGGAATCTCATGGAAGCAACGCTTTTACAGCAGGGCCTCATGGAACCCAGGAGACCACTGTGATGCAATAGAATCTTGTGGAAAAAAGTTTCCATTTTTAACAACACGGGGCTTCATGGAACACAAGTGCTATTTGTGTACTGCCAGGGCATGTGGAACTCAGCGTCCATTGTGACAGAGCGGAGCCTTATGGAACTCAGCAGACCATTGTGATGCAATGGAATCTCATGGATCCAAGGCTCTGCTTTGACCAAGTGGTGCCTCACGGGACACAGGTGTCACTTTGTATTTGTATTTGTATTGCCAGACCTTGTAGAATCAATGTTCCATTATTGCACAGCAAGGCCGAATGGCACCTGGGAGGCCACTGTGTTGCAATGGAATCTGATGGAAGCAAGTGTCTATTGTGACATAGCAGGGCCTCCTGGCACCCCGGAGACCATTGTGATGCAATGAAAGCTCTGGGAACCAAGATTCAACTGCAAACACGACAGGGCCCCCTTGAAACCAGGTGCCACTTGGATATTGCCAGGGCAGGCGGAACTCACAACTGTGCCCATTGTGACACAGCACAGCCTCATGAGTAACAGTTGAGCACAGTGACACCATGGAATCTTGGGGAATAAAGTGTCAGTTGTAAACACAACTGGGCCTCATAGAAGGCAGGAGACCATTTTGACATAATGGAATCTCATAGAACAAAGGCTCCATTATGACAGATCTGGGCTTCAAGGTACCAAGAAGACCAGTGTAATGCAATGGAATCTCAAGGAACCAAGGGTCAATTATAAGCATATCAGGCTCTCATGAAACTAAAGGGAACATTGAGATGCAGTGGAATGTCATGGATCTAAAGCTCTACTTTGAGCAAGATGGGTCTCATGGCACACCAGTGCCACTGAAACATTGTCAGGTCTAGTAGAAACAAGACTCCATTATTGTACAGCAAGACATCATGGCACCTGGGAACCCTCATTTCACCAGCCCAAATTCCTTGCAGCTCCTGTAGCAGAGAGAAGCTTCTGCTGTGGCTGAGGTTCAGTGGGAAAATGATACTGTGTGCCCCCCCTCCTTAATACATGGAACTTCTCTTAGAGCATAGACTGAACGGATCCTTTTTCCATAGAAAGTAGCAGAAACTCATCTGAATTACTGAACCCTACTTTAGATAGTTTTCTTAAAGAAAATAAACCCCAGGCTTTTTTTTGTCTATGTGATTTTTTGGTATGGCTTCTTGCTCGAGCCACACCTTTCAGTAGTGACAGTGGGCACCTTCCAGAAGCAGCGTCTGCTCCATTTTGCGCTCTGTCCTGAGGCCTTTGGCCCGAGGTTCTCTGTTGCTGAGTCAATGGCAGGACCAGGCTGACGGTGTCCTTTGCGTACGGTGCTCACTGAGTTGCCTCTGGTGCTCCTTTCCTCTGGACGCAGGCTCAGGCCTTTTGGGCAGATGGTGCCCCTCAAACCTCGGGGCTCCTTCAAACCTCATGCACCATTTGATGAAGACACAGGCTGGGGGAGGACTTGGTCTAGTCCTGGGGAGTGGAGTGTGAGAGGTGCCTGCAATGGCCCTGGGGCAACGGCAATGTCGGCAATGTCACTGTGATGGTTCTCAGGGACGAGCCTTGCTCCAGGCTGTCTGTCCATCCATGTAGGGTGGGCTGGGGGATTTTTTTGTATTACTTACTGTGCATAGTTTAGGTTTTGAGTCAGGATACCTTCATGGATAGGCTTGTTTGTGTTTGAGGTGGAATTCATTGAAATAGGGTTTTTTAATAGACTTTTGATCTGTACAATTGAGATTTTGGTTTTGTTTATTGTATGCAAGGGTTCAAATTGCGTAGGGCCAGCCAGCTCAGCTGGTGGAGTTTTGGGTGGTAATTTATTAGATGGATTTTGTTAGATGCAGTTTTAAATTTTTAATTTTTTTTTTAAATTTAGTGCTTTTAAGGTGTTTTTTAATAATTGATTGTATTGTTTTATTTTGTTTGTAGTTGCTGTAACATGAGGGATATGGTCTACTTGAATGTTATGCTTTTCAATTTAGGTGTTGATAAGTTTAAATTTATTTCTGTTTTGGTGTTTATTATTAGTTGTATTTTTGGGGACATGGGCCTTTCTATGGTAGGTTTTAAAAGGTGATCTTTTATTTCATTCAGGCAGTGATATTTTTAAATTTTTTAGTAGTTTAGATTGGCTTTTTTACGGTTTTAATGAGCTATATTTTATTTTTGAATTTTTTTTTTAGAGCATTGGTTATTATTTGTTAAATAGTGTATAAAGGTCGAGCTTTGGATGGGGTTTTTTTAGTACTGTTTAGGGTCAGTTCTACGGTTTTGATTTTAGTGTGTTGGTTTAATTTTTTTGTGTGGGTTTTTTTGGGTGTTTTTTAATTAGTAGTTATTTAATTTTAAATGTGTATTTGAAGTTTTTTTGGTTTTGATATACTTGTTTAGGAAGAAGTTGATGTTTAGAATGTATGAGGGGCTTGGGCTAGTTATAGTGGAATTTTTTTGTTTTATCTATAGTTAAGTTTATTTTAGTTTTTGATAGGGTTTAATGTTGTGCTTTTTTTGTTATTGTTACATTAGCAATAGAAATAGGTTTTGATTTTATATGTTGTGATGGGATTAGTGTGTACTGCGTACTAGCCTTGACTCAGGATTTATATTTTAGTGGCTGTGATGTGTGGGGTTACTGAATTTGTAGAGTTTAAAATAGAAAGAAATAAATATAAAATTATAAATATATAAAATAAATATTAAATATATATGAATATAAGTAAATATTAAATATAAACATAACAATATAGAAAATATTACATGTGATAGAAATTATATGTATTATAACATAG
>VYXF01009882.1:124157-147646 GCA_013397295.1 Polioptila caerulea | reverse complement strand
GGTGGGCGGATGTGGGGAAGGAGGAGGAGGAGGAAGGATGGGGTCCCCACGTCCTGCAGCCCCCCCAGATCACGCTGCTCCTCCCATCCAGCTGCTGGGGAATTCCCTGGGCAGGTCCCCCCCTCTACCCAAACCGCCCTCCCGGGGGTTGGAACCTGCCCAGGGAATTCCCATCGCAATGGGGTGTATCCCCATCCCCACATCAGTGCCCCATTTAGGGCCCACAGTCCTTCACTGCTGCCCCCCTCGCAGCTCTGCTGCTCCTCCCCAGTGAGGAATTTTCCTTGGGAAAAAAAATCCACCGCCTGCGAACCGCACTCATGACTCAACGTTTCTGCTGGCCCCGGTTCCTCTGTCGTTTGCCAGGGGATTCCCTTACTGCTTCAGAAATGTAGATTGTTTCAAAGCTGGTGCATTGAAGTGACACAATTTATGTAACCTGGACATCAATTAATGTTTAATTTNTTCCTCCTTTATTTTGGAAGGGGGGGTTTGGGTCCTTGATGTCAAGGATGGGAGGTTTGCAGAGGGTTGGGCTGGGGGAGGATGATGGGAGGTCCTGGGAGTCAGAGCAAGTTGCTGGGGTTTTTTTCTTGGTGGTGGAAAATGTCAGTCGGTAAGGCAGGATTCGAAAAGGAAGGGAGGGGAAAAAAAAGGGGGATAAGAGGAAGAAAAATGGGATAAAGAAGAAAAACGGGGAGGGGGAAAGGAAAAATAAGAAAAGGAAAATAAATAGAAAAAAAGGAAAAGCATAGAAAAAGAAAAATTAGAAAAGGAGAAAGAAGANATAAGAAAAGGAAAATAAATAGAAAAAAAGGAAAAGCATAGAAAAAGAAAAATTAGAAAAGGAGAAAGAAGAAGAAAGGTATAAAAAGAAAAAAAGAGAAAAAGAGAAAAAAAAAAAAAAGGAAAAAAGAAGGGGGGGGAAAGGCTGGAGGCTCACAGCAAAACAGATGTTTAGTATGAGCCTTCCTGGGCAAATTCCCTCTCCGGAGGTGAACCGTGTTCCACTGCGGAGCAAAATTCACGGCCGGATGTACCATGGAGTGAGGCTCCACATGATCCCACTCCCAGCCAGCGGTTGGACATCGACCTTGGGGCTCTGAGGGGAGAGGAAAACCAGCCCTGCAGGAGGCTGGAAACACAGCCAGGGTCAGGAGGGATCCAGCAATCCCAGTCTCCAAACACAAATGCTGGTGCAGACCTGCCTGGAGCTGTCAGTACAACGGTGCCAGGGCACTGATGGGCACAACCGTGGCCCTGGGGCTGTTGTCACCACCATGGTGACCTCCAGCCAACCCTGCAGCCTCACCCCAAGTGAGCAGCACGGGGCCAGCATGAAGTGACAGCCTGGCCAGTTCTCCACACACTCACGTTTTTCTTCTTTACTCATTTTCTGCCTGACAGGTTGGGATCCTTCTTCCTTCCTTCCTCCCTCCCGCCCCTCCTGCTCTCAGCCTGACTCACTTCAATTCCAAAAATAATTAACCATTCCAGCATTACTGCCACTGCTAACATTAACCCTCTCTTCTTTGCCCACATCCTGTTTGTCCCCTGCCTCAGTTTCCCCTTGAAGCAGGACAGGAGCTCCATCCCTGCAAGGGAAGGCAGGGAACAGATGCCAAGCCCTTGGCACCTTCCTCCGCGATGCTGATGCCCCAAGGGGTTCATGCTGCTTGCAACAAAAATAAAAGCAAATAAAAGCTCTCCCAAGTATGGGAGAGGGAACGGATCCTCGTGCCAGTCCTGGATCTGCTCTGCATCTCGTGAGCTGGTTGCTCATGGATGTGGTTGGATGCACAAGGCTGCACTCCTGGGGAATGTGACAGGGGTGGCTCATGGTCCCCTGGCACCTGCTGATCCCTCAGCCCAGCAAACCCACACCAAACCTGGTGGCAGGACTTGGCACCCACCCAGCAGCTCGGAGCTGGACAATCCTCTGGGCTGGAACCAGGACCACTCTCTAGCTGTGCCTCAGTTTCCCCACTGTAGAGTGGTCTGGGTTTGTGCTGGGGTCCAGTGTTGATGCTGGGAAGTGCCAGCCTGGGAGCATGGGAACAGAGCAGGCTCGTGTCCCAGCACCAGGATCCTGGACCTCCTCCCCAGTGGGTCACTCCATCCCCAGCAGAACTGGAGACCCCCAAAGGATGACAGGTGGCAGTCACCCCCAGGACATTCCCAGCTCTTCTGAATGTGCCACTGGGCCCAGCCCCTCTGGCTCGTCCCTGATCACAGCCAGTTTTTCTATCAAGAAAACTTCCAGCAAATTCACACTGCCACATCCAAAACCAGGAGGCCTCAGCTGCTGTGGGATGGCTGCTGACAGCAGAGGACAGACCCTGGCACCATCCCAAGCCTTCTCCCATCCCAAACTCTCTCTCCCTGTCCGGGGCTTTGTCCCAGTGTCTCCACCACGTGTGGCACATGGGATATTTATGGCTGTGTTTTAGACAAGTGCTATTCAATTATCACTGGTGACCCCAGAGAGATCCCCAGTCCCTATCTCACTGAGACCCCCTCACCAAGATTCATGGTTATGGGGTGCATTACCCCGTCCCCCTTTTGCCTTCCTGTGGCAACTCCTGCCTTGGCTTTTGGGGCAGCCAATCTCATGAACCAGCAACAACTGGAGACCCACTGCCATCACGGCAAAATCCATGAGGTGCTCCCAGATACGGGCACCCCACAGATGCCACGTTTCAGCATCTGCCCACAGACAGCTCCAGGCACCGGAGCCAATCCCGGCTGTGCCTCTGCCGGGCTCTGCCCAGAGCCATCCCCTGCCGGCAGCAGACAGCTCGGTAATGAAGCGTAATGCTCCGACACTCCCCTGAGTGACAGTGGCCAGCACTGGCTGTGTCCCCACGGCTCAGCACGGCCTCCTCTGCCTGCCAGGGAGGGGATGAGCATCCCCCTGCCACCAGCGGGGCTGGGGGGCTGCAGAGTGGTCACCTGCTAGGGGATGCTGAGCAAGAATCCCCTGGGGGAAAGGAAAAATAAGGATAAAACGGTGTTGAAAGAAATAAATCAAGTAAAAAAAAAAAAATGTATATAAGAGAAAAGAAGGTTGAAAATAATAAATTGAGGTTTGATGCTGCGTGGTAAATTATTTTGGTATTACATATTCCCCAGCTTCAAATTCTGAAGACAAATACTGGGGCAGGTGAAGTGGGAAGCAGATTTCCAAAGGCCTTCTCCCGGCTCCAGGTTATTGACTCTGTCAATCACAGCAGGCGCCGTCCCCACCTTTGGCACCCTGCAAAATCGTCTCCTTTTGTTCCTGCTGAAAAACCAGGTGGGGGGGAAGAGGAGGGGAGAGGAATTTGGGGCAGGGAACTTCTAAAAGAGATGATTAAGGAGTTAATCTGCCTGAAATAGATAAGGAGCTTAGAGCTGCTGGTATTTGACTGTCCAAGTTTGGATTCAGCGTGTCTTAAACACTGGCTGGAATGTACTTAGATATGACCAAAGTACATGTCCCCCTGAGGAATTACCAGGTTGCCAATTAGATTTGCCTCCCAGATTCACTCAAACCTTCACAAGCTTCTTCAGAGCAGGAAAATTGCTGCCTGTCCCTGGGGAGACAGCAGAGCAGCCGCTGCTGCCTGGCCCCGCAGCCAGCACAGCACGGCATGGCACGACACGAGATCCCAGTGGGCAGCCCCAGGATCTGCAGGAAAGTGGCACAGCCAGGATGATGGCAAGGCAGGGATGCCTGTGCCAGGGTATGGGGGCACCAGGCATGGCCTGGTGGGTGCTGCCGAGGGAATTTGGGGGGTTTTGGGTGCTTGGCGTGCCAGTGTGAGCCTTGCCATGGTCATGGTGGACTGGGAGGGGCTCTCACCAGAGCAGGCTCAGCATTCCATGGGGTGCCACAGCTCTCCCTGCCTCCAGCCAGGCTCACAGTGCTGCCACGCAGCCAAATCCAACCTAAAACCCCCAGCTCAACCTCCTGGCAGGGGACACAACACAGAACAGAGCCATGATGGCACGTGAGGAAGGCAAACAAACACCAAAATGTGAACAAACCCCAGGGGTGAACACCTGGCTCCTGGTCCCTGTGGGCACCTGGCACACCACAAACTCACCACAACCCAGTGCTCAGAGCAGTGAGAACCCCTGCCCATGCCAGGGTGAGGGTCACCACTCAGGGACCACAACATCCAGCGCTGGGATGAAGTGGAGGTAGAAAAGCAAACACCAGCCCCTGCAAAATCCCTTCCCTATCCATTTATTTTAATCACCCCATTCCCAACCTTGTTATTGATGGCGCCTCATAACAGGATGGTGAAAGTAATGAAGTTTGGGGGAGCTGCATGACCAACACAGAGGGAGGACCATGACGGGGGATCCCACCACCAGCTCCCACATGCAGGCACCAGGTTCCTTTCCAATCCTGGGCTGTATTTACTAAATGTGAGTTTAGTTTCTGTGCTGGTGTCCCAATCCTGTTGAAAAGTGTTGGGAGTGGCAGCCAGTCTCACCAGGCCAGGATCAGCACTGTTGGAGTGGTGGTGGCACCATGATGGAAAGTTGCTGGAACATCAGCTTTGGATGCTGAGTCCTGGCAACAGTTGCTATGTGAAACATTCAGAGGTGGAATTTACTGTCACAGTTAATAATAGATGAAGGTTTTAGAATTTTTGATGCTTTACATTTTAAGCTGTTTGATTTATAATGTTTCAGAAAAGGGTGGGGGGAGGCAGGAGCTGAACAGCAGCATGAGGTAAACAAAGTAAGTGGGGAGGTGGGCAAAAGGCCCCATCCATCCATCCATCCATCCATCCATCCATCCATCCATCCATCCATCCATCCATCCATCCATCCATTCCAGAGATGTTCTGAGATCTCCCATGGCCAACAATGGGATGGGGTTTCCCCACCAACCACCAACACCAGCGAGCACCCTGGTGGAAAACCACGGCACGACTGGGGCGGAGCCCCTCCATTCCACATCACACTTCACTCTGGGGTTTTTTTTGCCTCCATCTCTTCTCCCTGTTTTCATTCCGGCGGGTTGCTGGGTTATTTACTTGCTGGCGCTCCTCTCTCCTCTCCTCTCTTGCAGGTGTATTTCAAGTAGCTCCGTAAATAGCAGCGCGCGGCGTGCCTGCGGCGGGGCGCGCGGGCCCTGCTGATTAGGAACGCGCTGCCAAAAAAAAGCAGGGCCTCACTTCCCTGCCGAGCTGTCACCCTGCTTCCACAAAGAGGTGCCAATGTCCCAGCTCCAGCTGGATCCCGGGGGGCTGGTGTGTGCTGTGTCCACTCCTTCCTGGAAAGGAGCAGTGAGCACAGGTGCTGAGTGAAGAACCTCGGTGTCTCATGGTGTCCTTTGGTGTCCTCAATGTCCCGTTATGGACACCAAAGCTTTGTGATGGCTTCGGCTCTGGCACATTCTTCCTGCTTCTTCCAAACACTGGAGCATGCCAGCGTTTCCAGTGTGAGTGTGGAGCATCCCAGCGCCTCAGATGTGTGGTCAGGAGGATTTAATCCCAGCTCAGTAGGGCTTCAGGTCATGACACGAGGAGCAGAGGGAACTCCACATTTCCTCCACCAGTGCTGGGTACACAGTGACATCTTGACAAAACTGAGGGTGAGATGGAAGAGAGGGGGTTCCCCTCTACTCCCCCAAACACAGTGCAGAGAGGAAATACTTTGCAATGCTGATGGGAGGATGTGGTGACTGGAGCCTCCAAACCTGAAGACCTTCCAACCCTAACCAGCTCCATGGCTCCTGCCAAAGCCCTGAGCACACACAGGGGCTGCCAGACCCCAGGAGGTGGCTGAGGTGCATCCCACACCACCAGCACCCTCCAGCCCCTCTGAAGCCCCTCTTTCCCCCAGGACTGAAGATTCCCAGGGGTCCCAGGCTGAGCTGCCCCATGATGTCTCAATCAGGGCTGTGCATTGCCCCATTTACATGCACACATCCCGGCTGGAGCCGAGTATAATTTCCTTATAAAGCAGCTTTGACACAAGGGGTAGCTCGCCTTAATGAGGAGGGTTATTCCACAGAGATCTGTTACTAATGGGCTTGGGGCAGGCAGTGCCTGTGCATGCAGACTCCTGCTGGCAAACCCAGCACCACAACGCACCCAGATCTCCCCATGAACACGGCACCCCCACCAGAACTACACCCATGGCTGAGCCAGTGCTGGAAACCTCTGGCTTGGTGGGATCTCACCCTGATCCCAGTGAGATCCTGTGTCTCTGCCAGCTGCCTCTGCCTTACATCAAAATCCACTTGAAGGTCCAAAAAGGCAACCGTGAGGCACATCTTGGCATGGAAACCACCCAATCCTTCCCAAAAACCAGCTCCAGGGAGGGAGATCAAAGTCAGCACAGCACTGGAGCCCCCCCAGTAGGCACGAGGTACCTGAAACATCCAACCATCCATGTCCCTGCCTGCACAGGCACCCACTCCACGAAGGCACCGCTCCTGCCTGGCACCGGCTCTGCCAGCCCATCATTACCAGAACCGCCTAATTAAAAAAACATATTAAAACCCGTGAGTCCCCCAAGAGCAAGTCCCTCCCTGCAGAGCCCCGACAAATTCAATGCACAGGTTCATCCCCAGCACTCCCCCGGGGACCCCCGTTAGCGGCGGGTGCCTCGTTAGCCGGCGTTGTGCCGGCGATTGGCTGCATCTCCTCCGTGGCATCGAGCAGCTCTGCCCCAGACACCTTCTCCTGCGACCAGAGGCGCGCTACGTCCCAGGGCACTGTCACAATACATTAAGACGCGGCGCTAAAAATAAGCAACAGCAAAAATAAGCAGGAAAATCTCGGTCCCTGCCTGCCCCTGCCGGCCTCGCACCGGCGGAGCTCCCGCTGCCGCACGCGAGCTGGGGGAAGCACGTCAGGAACGAGAGGATTTTGCTGGGTTTTATTAAAACGACGTGTTTTTCCCCTCCCTCCGCCCCCATCTCCAGCCTCTCGGAGGAGCGAGCCCCGCGGTGACACGCAGGACTTGGTGACAAATCATCCCGGGGGTGGGCGGTTTCTCTGCATGCTGGTGGTTCCAGGCATGGTCACAGCTGGCGTGAGGCCCTGCCTGTCCCTCCAGGGCTATCAAGTATCCTTGCCCACCCCACGCAGCCCAGGATGGGGCTCTGCCCCTCGATGGGGACACCCCAGGAGCCACGGGCGCTGCTCCGTGTGCCCAGCCATGGTGTGCCATCAAAGGACGGATGGGTTTTGGCCACCCCCGTTCCCACAGCTCCCCAGCATCTGCAAACACCTCATCCTCCCCGCTCTCTGCTAGCCAGGCACAGGAGTGCCGGTGTGGCACAGCCCATGGGATGGCAGCTGGGAGAATCCTCTACCCGGGAATGCGTCTTGGAGCACCTGGGGAGAGGGCAAGAGGCTCCCCCCCGCTGCCTACACCCCGTGGGGTGCCATCCTCCACGGCGGATTCCTCGGGGCTGTCGGAGGCACCGGCAGGGACACAGCCCCTGCTTGTCTCCGAGAGATGAAAGAGCAACTCCGGGCGCGGGGACGGCTCCGTGCCTCCAGCCGAAGGCGCGCGGCCGCCCCGCTGCCTCGGCTGCGGCTGGAACGAATGCGTGCACATACCTCTGCCCCGGCACGGGTGTTTGCTCTTCTCTTCTGCGGCTGTGATTGATTAAAGGATCAGGGACATCTGAGAATGGAGGCAGCAGCGGCAGCAGCAGAAGCAGCTCCCTTTGGACTTGGAGAGCTTCCTTGCCTGCTGCTTGCTGCTGCCGTTGCCTGTCAGGCAGCTTTTAATCAAGGTTTGCTTATATCTGCAAAGGCCTTTCCCAGAGGGATGAAGGGAGGAAAAGAGGGGGGGAGAGTATATTAACATGCCAGCCACCCTCCCTCTCCCTCTCCTTTGTTTATGGAGAGGGTCAGTGCTTGGAAACGGCTGGCGGGGACTGGGAAAGGCGCTTTGGGGGTGCTGGATTGTGGCACAGCTCTTGGCATGTCCAGGTCTCATGGCACAGCCAGGGGTAGGGAGGGCACCATACTCAGCTGGGATGTGCTCAATAACAGCACCAGTGTGTGGAGGGAACAGGATCTGGGGTCCAGGGATTGGTGGCTTCCTCCAGGTGGCCCTGGATGCCTGGCATGTCCCCACGGGCACGGCAGGGAAGGGACCAGCCTGTATACCCACAAATCGGGGTCTCAGCCCAGAGAGACCAACACCAACCATACACTGAGACCAGCACTGTCCATACACCAAGACCATTCAGGTGGAGGGAGCCCAGGCCCCTCCATCCCACCCCTGGCCTCATCCTCATCCTACAGCTCACTGGGACTGCAGTCGGGATGGCCACATCACAATACCCCCTCTCCCTTCTTCAGGGTGGGCTCTGGCAGGGAAACCAGGGCTCAGAGGGACTGACACCAGCCCCACATCCACCCCAGGGCTGAGTTTGCCCCTTGGCACTGGGATTCCAGCACTGCACAGGCTGGGAGCACCCCAGCATCACCCACCACTCCACCATCGCCCGCCACAGCCACCACTGGAGCCGTGCACACCCGTACAAGCCATGTGGGAGGACAGGTGACCCCCAGCCCCGTGTCCCCTCATCAAGCACTGTCTCTGCCTCCACTGCCATTCCCGCACATCACTTTGGCTCTCCACGTTATCTTATTGCTCAGCTAATGACCTGCTAAAAGTATTATGTGAAAAACCGTGCTCTTAGCCAGCCATTAGACTGGTTAGGACCAGCGGGTCATGCTTTATTGCTTTAATAACGGAGTTTATGAAAGGTCGTCTCATAACTGATAACATGCATAATTTTTGTAACTTAATTAATGCTGCTAATATACTGGAGTCTCCATCAGCTGCTGGTGCAACTGATGCGCAGTTTGCATCCTGAGAGGGGCTGGGAAGAGTATCCCAGGCCAGGCTCTGCCTGCTGTCCTTGCCAAACAGCACCCACAGTGGGAACCCAGCTCAGATCCACACCAAAACCCCACCGTGCCACTTCTCCACACTGGAGCATCCTGTTCAGAAACGCTCCAGCAGAGGCAGGGAGTGCTGTGAGTGGGCAGAGGGAAATGGGAACAGATCCAGTTTCCAACCCCACAAGCCTGAAGGGAAGGGATTTCTTTGCTTCCACTCTCTGCCCAGCCCATGGAGAAGACAAGGCAGATGTAGGAATCTGCAGTCAGGGAGAGTTTTACCTGTGGAAGAACCAAAAACCTCCAAGGGAGGGGAGCTGTTCCAGCAATCCCACACATCTCTGCCTGAAGTTACAACTGAGCAAAGGAGTTTTGCCTCAGTTGGAGATTTGTGGCTGTGCACCAAGGGGGTTCCCCTGGAAACCCCCAGACAGACCCTGCTCCTCTGGTGATGCTAAGGGCAGCCAGGCTGGCATGGGGCAGGATCCTGCTGGAACTGCTGCCTTTCTTCCCAGCACTGGTTTTTAAGGACATCCTCCTTTACAACAATTTTGACAGTAATTTTTGAGAATTTCTTATAAGAACACCCTCTAGTGAGGTTGGTGAGGCCCTGGCACATGTGTCCAGAGAAGCTGTGAATGCCCCATCCCTGGAAGTGTCCAAGACCAGGCTGGACAGGATTTGGAGCAAGCTAGTCTAGTGGAAGATGTCCCTGTCAATGGAAGGGAAGTGGAAGGAAGTGGATGGTCTTTAAGTCCCTTCCAACGCAAACCATTCTATGACTCTGTGACAAGTACACATTTTCCTCATTAAAAGGGAAAAAAATACAAAAGCAAACAACTTCTCCCCACTGCCCAAGCGCACACCTCAGGGGCTGAGCATCCACAGGGGAAGCTGGGAACCAGGTGCATTTTCCAGGCAGCAAAAACAAGCCCTTCCCTTGCAAAAAGCAAAAAAAAAAAAAAAGAAAGAAAGAAAAAAAATCATGTAAATAGGAGCCCAGGTGCATGCGGTGTGCGAGTCCCTGATATGCTGCCACCAGCAAATCTGGTGAGCTGTGAATCCGCGGCACCGCGCATCCAACGCTGCAAATCCGAGCTGCTCCAGTCGCCTGCTTAGTTTTGCAAATTCTTTCCTGCTGGCTGAGAAAAGCCAATATGTCTGCTGCTCCCGCTCCAGCGCAATAATTGTTCAGCGCTGGTTATCATCCTGCCAGAAAGGCACGAGCTACCGCTGGGGCACTCTGCTTGCTGTAAATGCAGCGAGATGATTTCCTAGCAAATGCAAGTTTTCCAAGGAAGTGGGTGGAATCTGCTTGTCTCTGATTAGACAGCTTGGGTTTTTGTTTTCCTGGTGCTTTAGAGAGAGAGAGAGAGAGAGAGAGAGAGAGAAAGAAAAAAAAAATAAAAAAGGCATAAAATATGTGGCTTTGCATCCCCTCTGCCCTGAATCGCAGGCTTGCATGCATCCAGGCGATGGTCCCCTTGGGACTCACAGCTTTGCCCACACTCTGAGCAATGATCCCGTGGAATGAGGCTATGATCTTTCATCAATCATTGCCGAGCGCTTCTCCCTCCCGCGCCCGCTCCCCGGGCTGTGCCCGCTGCGAGCGCGCAGCCCCGCAGCTCTGCTTCCCCTTCGTGCCTCCAAAAACCAAGGGGTGCAGGCTTGGCCCCCCAAGTGCCTGGAGGGTCAGGACTCTGCTTGGGGCCAAGGGGCACAGGGCAGCCCTTCTTTCACCTTTCCAGCTCAGCACAGTCAAGGGATGCTTGGAGGGGATGCAGGATGATGGAGAGGCTTGCAGGACCAGAGGGTAAATCCCGAATTCTGGCGCAGCAGTCAGAATAACCAGGATGCTGCAAGGGAGGTGGGATCAGGACAAGCCCTGAGGCTGTGGAGAGACAGGTCTGCCTCCCCGCCCTTGCCAGGGGAGGAAAAATGACTTGAAATTAAGATTTCCTGATGTTTAGGGGCTTGGAGACCTTGACACCCCCTGCGTCCATCTGGCTCTTCCCCTCTTGTGGCAGCTCGCTCCTGCGTTCCTGTCTATCCGTGAATACCAATTATGGTTTAGGAGAATGTATATCTGAGATGTGCAAATACAAAAGGCAGGAAATAAAAGTCATCTCTTACTGAAGAGGAGAGGTAACCATGACTACCTGGGACCTCATTTAAAACTGTGCCGGCCGCAGGCTAAAAGGCAACGCTTCCTATTGTTACACACGTTTATGGAAAGCTTTGAAAACCCGTTTTCCCCCCCAAAACCAGCTGGGAAGTAAGAACGAAAACGAGAATTGGAGGCGGGGAGGGGGGGGAAGAGGATATAGAAGATATTTATTGTTGTTTGTGGGCTGGTTTTGCATCCCACCTGCACGAAAACAGCCGGCGAGCTGAAACTTCAAATGAGCAACTCGGAAGGAGACGGAGCGCCGGCGGCTGCGGCATCGTGGCTCCGGCGCCACGTGGCATCCGGCCGGGAGCCCGCGCGGCACGGGCAGAGCTGAGGCTCCAGAGCTCGGAGGGGGATGCACCCCTGGAGGAAAGTGGGTGTGAGTGGGCCTGGGAGAGCCCTCCATGCTGCAAACACCGCCAGGATGTGCTCAGGGTTTGTGGGGAGATGGTGGCTCTCGGTGCTGGCCCCCCAAACGTGCTTTGCCCGCTGCTGGAGCCTGCGGCTGGTTGGATTTTGGGAGTGCACTGGGCTTGCTGAGATCTCACGTGTGGTAGCTGCTGTTTGCATGCCAGATCCTGCAGCCTGCAGGAGGGATACCCAGGATGGCGGGGGATAACCGGGAATTGCCGGCTGCCCAGCGGAATCTCTTCACCAGTCAGATCTGCAGGGCCAGCGCAGGCCAGGGGACACCGGCTCATCCTCAGCAAAAGCACCCCACTGCTCCAACACGTGTGTAACCACAACCTGTCCCAGCCACACCAAAGACCAGGAAAGCTGTCTGCCAGCCGCCAGCCTCGTCAGGACCTCACATCGCTCTTGAGCTCGTGGTTACAAGGCCAATGACCAGACAACTGAACTGATTTTTGGTTCAAAGGCTGTCCCACCTGGCACACTCAGCAGGAACCACCTCAAAACCAGATGCTGCTTTCTCAGGGATCTATGTTGGGCACCAAGAGGTGTCACTGTGGATGCAGACAAACGTGGTGCTCACCTTCACCCCAGACATTCCTGGACACCTGCCACAAGCTCCCACCAGCTAAGATCTCCCCTGCCTGCTGCTGGCACAGCCGTGGCCCTGAGGCCCCCCTGCCACCACTCTGGACCCACACCTGGGACCCCACAACGGGGCTGCAGGCAGGAGCCCGAGCCAGGAATTATGGTCTGTACAAAAGACAATGACAGTGAATCTTGTTACTGGCTTTTCAGCAAACGTAATTCCTTTTTATTAGAAAATTAAAGGGTATGAAAAGCTTTCCAAGGCTGAAGAGCTGAAATGTGCTTTCATAAAATATGCGGCGTCTGATAAAACGGATTTGCTTGTCTGCCTGCCCCGGCCCCCTCCCCCTCCTGGCTATTATTCCTACTGGCAAGGTGATGCCTTTTGCCAAAACACCAATCCCAGTGTGGCCAGTGGAGATTCCTGGGGACCAGGGCTGCTCCCCAGCATCCCAGTCATCCCACCACGAGGCACCCCACAGCCTGCATCTGTTTGAGGTTGGGTTTAGGTTTTTTATCTAAATAAAACTCCGAGGGGCAGTTTTTCCCCTCCAGGGTTGCAGGTGAAGGCTGACAACAACCCAAACCACCACCCCAAACGCAGCTGTGAGGATGCATCAGCTGCTGGCAGGAGGTGAAGCCAGAAAGCAATGGATTCCCCCAGACATCACACCAACAGCAACTATTAAAGTCTTCCTGGGAAGTTCCCTCCTGAGGAGAAAGTCATGTGCCCTGCCGTGCCCCAGCACCGAGCTGCATGCGAGAGGTGCTGAGGGCATGGGAGCTGCGGGTCTCAAGCAGCAGGCAGCTAAGGTAACACGAGGAATCTTGATTTCTTCACTTTAATCGTTCCCTTTCTATGTCTCTTTCATCTTTCAGATGGTCTGAGTCAACCCTCCATGTTTGAGAGGTTAAAGATTCTTGCTGTGTCCCACTTGGGGCTGTGGGACTGGCACAGGCCAGGGACCACAGAACCACAGAGTGAGGCTGGCAGGCAGTGCTGCCTCTTCCATCTTTTGTGGGCAGAAGGCCCCTTGCCAGCCCTCCACAAGGACCACAACCTTGGGGCTCACCTCAGCTCTCCAGCCTTTTTATTTCCATTCCACTGCCAGGTCAGTTTTGCCTCTGCATCCATCCCCACACAGAGATCCCCACAGAGATGGTACAAAGGGACCTCGCTGTGGCCACCGTGTGCACACGGCTGGCACCCTCTGATGGTTTGTCACCCTTGGCATGTCAGAAACAGGGGAAAAGAAACAACATCCCCTGAGTGCCATCAGGGAGCTGACCCCTCAGCTGGGAGAGGACCTGGCAGCCCCAGGCAGTGTCCCCAAATGACTCCAGCCCTGGTGATGTGACACAGGCGCAACAGGCAAGGAGACAGCAGCACCACTGGCGTGCACCCACTGCAGTGTGCAGGACAAGCCACGAGACACGGAGTCATTGGGCTGGCTGGGACAAGGACAGGCAGATCCAGCTGTGTTTCTGCCACCGTGCTGGGCGCCAGCACCGCTGCCATGGGGAGACACAACTCCAGCAGCACCGTGTCCCCACGTGCCCCCTCAGCTCTCCGACAAGCAAATGTGCCATGACCCAGCTACAGCATCTCCTTCCCACCCCATCCACCCCGGCAGCCATGGGCTCCTGGTGCCACTGTGGGCTCCCGGTGCCACTGGCAGTGCCGTGTGAGTGCTGCCCGGCCAGCTATTACCACAGGAAAAGCTGTAACACTACAGCAAACCTCCCTGCTCAGCCCTGCTACAAATCAGGGTCAGGCGGCAGCGCTGTTAGACAGAGCCTGCTGGTACGTGCTCCTGCTCCTAATGTCCTCCTGCCACACACTTAATGGGGACGCACAGGAGAGCGACACGCCGAGGCACAGGCTCGGCCCCGCTGCCCATCTGGGGGCTCCTGCCCTCGGAGCCAGCTCCCCACCACCGGCAGAGCTGAGGGTTAGCACCAGGGAGGCACAGCCAGGGATGTTTTCTTCCCCGGGGCTGCTCTGGCTTTACCTTTAACATCTGCAAATGTGGTTAAAAGTTTGCCGAGCCTATTTTTAGAGCCTCTCACCACATGCGATTTCTCCATCGTGAGACAGGAAATGCTGATGAGGTTGTTCGCCACGGAGCTGCTTTCTCCTCCTCCCTGGACGGCCCCGGAGCTCCTCTGGCCTGTGCGGTGCTGCCACGGCCACCGGCGCCCCTGGTCCCCATCTCCCAGGGTGTCCCACAGTGGCAGCTATGGCAAACCCAAGAGCTAAGGGTGACAAACTGCTGGAGGGTGCTGGCCCTACACCTGCCAGTATGGTGCTCACACCACGGTGCCCATCCACAGTCTCCAGACAGCGAGGGGACAAATGTGTCCCAATACCACTCAGGGACTTGAAGGCAAAACTGACCCTGACAATGGAAATACAAAGGCTTGAGGGTAAAACCAGGCCCCAGCATTATGGACCTTGTCCACCATCTTGCCCCGTGCCTCAGTTTCCCCAAAGGAAACTCAGTTTCCCCAAGTATTTTGCTTGGCTGCCCACCCTGGAGCAGCGCTAAGCGCCTTGACTTGGACATGCATCAGCACTGGGCACTGCCAGCACACAGACCCTGGCAGGGGTGTCCACTACTCTCCCTCACGCCCACATCCCCCAGCATGGGCAGCTCAGTGTGTCCCCACCATCACAAAAGCGCTTTGGAGCCAGAGCAGACCCCGCTGCCCCACGGGGCTCCGGCCCTTGCCCGTGCCTGGATCGGTGTGGTGGGCTCGGCTGCACGCACGCGCGGCTGCGGCCGGGCGGCGCGGGTACCTGCTGTTTGAATGTCAACACCTCATTTATACATCTTGATTGGCTCTCATCAGCCATGCTGCGCTACACCTGATTGCTCCGAGCCGACGCGGGGTGCCAGGCTGCAGCGCCTAATTCCAGTTAATTGGCCCTTCATCCGAAGCAAAACAGAAATACGGGAATAAAGAAACAATAAAGCATCCTCCCCCGCTTAAAAAAAAAAAATTTAAATCTCGGGAGTTCTGGGAGATGGTTTTATTTCACAACTGTGAGCAGGCCGTGCTGTGGGCTATGGGAATTCCTTCCCTGGAGTGCCGGACTCTGTGTGAGCTGGGAGATGCTTTGCCACCCCACAGGCTCAGCTCACTCGTGCTCCCCCTCATCCCACAACGTTCGTGTCACGCTCGCCTGTGCTCCTGCTCCCGCCCGCTCCCGCGAACCACTGAGGCTGAAATTTCAATTAAGAACGAGAAATAATTACCCGCCGCTCCACATTTCCTCTAAAATGGTAGCCAATGCCGGCAAGCCGAGTCACCGCCTCCTGCCACGTCCTGGCGCTCACCGGCGGGCTGGCATTCGGGTGACATTTCCAGGATAATGCCGGCCCAGCTGCCGCACGCTGGTGGCTGCTCCCACAGCCGTGCCGGGATGCTGGCGGATGCTTGGAAGAGATGTTCTCTTCCTCAGTGGGAGTGGAGCTGCTGCGGGCCCCTGCAGCCCTGGCTCAGCCTTTGAACCCTCTGCCCGCTCCCAGCCGTGCCCTGGGCTGGGATGCTGGTCCCCTGCTCTCCACCTGGCAGAAGTGATCTGTGATAATGACTTGGCTCATCTCCTTCCAAGCCACACGTCATGGGGGAACCACCATGCTGCTGTCCCCAGCAGACACTGTGCACAGGGACGGGGCACATGGGGATGTTCCCCTCACTCCAAGGAAGGTGCTGAAGTGCTGGAGTGTGTCCAGAAAAAGGCAGCGGAGCTGGGAAAGGATCTTCAGCAGCTGAGGGAACTGGGGGTGCTCAGCCTGGAGAAAAGGAGGCTCAGGGGAAAACTTCTCACTCTCCACAACTCCCTGACAGAAAAGCGCAGTCAGGTGGGGGTCAGGCTCTGCTCCAGGTAACAAGTGATAGGACAAGAGGAAATGGCCTCAAGTTGAACCAGGGAGAGTTGAAGCTGGGTATTAGGAAAAATGTCTTCACCAAAAGGGTGGTCAGGCATCAGGACAGGCTGCCCAGGGTATTGGTGGAGTGTTCATCCATCCTGGAAGTGTTCAAAAAATGTCTGCATGTGGCACCTGGGGACATGGTTTAGTGCTGGGTTAATGGTTGGACTTGATGGTCTTAGTGGGGTTTCCCAACCTTAATGGTTCTGTCATTCAATGATTCTATGCAGGAGGGCAGGAACAGGAGGATGGGCAGCACTGGGGCAGGCAGCAGCCTTGGCTGCATCTCTGGTGTGTGGAACAGCATCAGGAAAGGGCAGGTGGACCCAGTTTCAGGACATGTCCCCAGCCTGGAGACACCAGCAGTGGGGCTGTGTCAGCCTCCCCCATGGTGCTACTCCAGGCAGATGCCCCAGACCCGACAGAGCTCACTGGGGCACCTCAGACCTGCCCACAGCTCCAGAAATCACACTTCTTGCACTGTTTCATTTTAGCAGAGCCAGAAATAAGAGGAACAAGCTCCATTGGGGTTGGAAAGGGCACAAACCCCAATCAGAGGATAATCCAGCACCTCACAAGCGCACCTGCAGCTTTCCCTGTTGAGACAGCCTGTCCTGGCTCCAGCTCATGCCCTGTTGGGGTGACACAACCCTGTCACAGTGACACAACCCCACTGCAGATCCTCACAGTCCTGCCCCAGAGAGCTGTGAGAGATGCAAACTCTGGGAGAAGGCAGAGATGGGACACTGACCTAGGCACAAAAGGCTCCTCCATCATGAGGATGGATGAGAATGAGGGAAGAATGAATAAGGATCCACGCTGCAGCAGAACAAGCTGGTGTGGAAGATGTGCCATGCCTCCAAAACCAGACCCTCTGCCATCAATGTGGAAGGTGTCTTATTTTCCCTGGATGTTTTCCCATCCCTCTTCCCATAATCCAGAGCTGGGGGGGCCACTACAAAGCCTGGAAGTCCCGTGACTCCAGGGGCAGGAGATGCAGGAGCCCTGGGCAGCGATCACAAGAACGGGGAAAGCAGCAACCTCAGGTTGCAGATTAGCTTCATTTTACAGCCAGGGAGGCAGAAACCTCCCGTGGTTCAACATCTTGCTGGAGACCACACAGGGAGCCTGGGGAAAGCCAGGGAGAGGTCGCAGGTCTCTGCGGGGTGAGAGCATCCTCTCACTGGGGAGGGAGGGAGAGAGCTCAGAGCCAGCGGGACCCCACAGCGGCCCCAACCCTTCGCCGCACCCCAAACCTCACCCGGGGCCACCCCTTCCCCCTCTGACCCCAATCGCTGGGGGCTGCAGAAACCAGTCTGGCAAAGAGAGAGAGGCTCTTTACCCAAGTTTAAATGCACTTCCCTTGACTCGGTTCCCAGTTCAGCGTAGAGGAGACCCAGCTTGGCCGGCAGCCACGGCGCTCAGCTCTGCACGTCCCCGCCGAGAGACACATTCCTCAGCACTGCAGCTAAGTGCAGCACAGCCTTTGAGGCCTTCACCCCTCCTTCAATGATAATTTATGCCCTCTGACCCAACTCCCCCTTTTAAATCAGGCTGATCAATAGAGAAATCAGACAATCCTTTTAAGAAACTATCTCATCTGATCCTGCCAGCTAATGATCTCTGCTCTCCTTACAGCTGTTTGCAGATCTGTAGCCTAGGCTGCTGGGGGAAGCAGGAGGGAAAAAAAAAAGCCACTGGGCCAAATTCCTCCTTCCTCAGTCCAAGCAGGAGCAACAACAACGCTGATGATTTGTATGGAAGCAAAACAGGAGATGCCAACTCCTGTTTTTCAGAAAACAGGCTGAGCATCATACTGCAGGGAAGCACTAGCTCCCATAATTTGTTCCCTTGTCCATCTCACCACCAAACATGCTCTTCCATGCTGGGAGCCCTGACAAGACATCCTCACTCTTCTTACAGGCTCCAGCTTCCAGGCTTTCCAGTGCCTCCCCTCCAAAGAAAAGCCAGCAACACAAAGCAACAACCCCAAATCTGGTTCCTGGCTGAGCCATGGTCACCCACACCCTGTTCCATGCACAGGGATTACATCGAAGGGGATGCTGTGAGCATTGGGATCTCCATCACTTGCCTGGAAAACCCTCACCCCTCACAGGGATCCTCACTTTACTAGGACAGCAAAAACTCCTCCTGCCCGTGGAGGAGCCAAACCAGACCAATGAAGAGGGAGCAATGTCCAGCACAGCACTGGCAACGTCCATGGAACAGCCTCCAGAAGGGCTTTATTGATGGCAGTTGCATTTCTATTTAACTGGCAAAGGAACAGGGTTAACCAGCAAAGAGGGAAGCATCAGAGAACCCTTTAAGTCTTCAAAGTAAATCAGCTCCTGGAAGAAACGCGCTCGGTAGCCAAATGTCCCTTTCTCCTTTGTGTGCGCAGAGATATTGACATTTATTATGATGCCCAAACCACCCAGAGGAAGGATGCTTTCCTGGCATCCAAGGGCCATTTCTCACCCTGGCACACTCACAGGGATTTCTCCCCTGCCAAGGCAGGGCTTGGCCCCCAGCACTCCCTCCTTTAAACAGGGCAGGAGGCAGGATGGGACCGTGTCCCAGGGATACTCAACACCTTCCCCTGCCCACCAGGAGCCAGGGACCATGCTCCAAGCCAGGGACACCTCCAAGGTCCCCCCACCGTCTGTCCCCTCCCACCCAGCCCTTGCTCTGAAGCCCAAGAGCAGATGCAAAAGCCGAGGGGTCTGAAGGGCTGCGGCAGCACAGCACGGTGCAGGTCCTGCCACAGCAGTCACAGTGAATTACAAGGTATTAGAGCCCCGTGCTGCCGTGTCTCCGTGCAGCAGCAGTCACGGTGAAGGACATGCTATGATAGGACTAGAGTCTCCTCTGGAGAATCCAGTCACTGGCCTGGTGGAAGGCAGTGGTTTGAGAGGCCAGCCCTGTTCTATAGATCATGCAGCGACAGGCATGTGAAGGACACGCTATTACAGGAGGAGCCGTGGGGTTTGGGGAGGGGGGGGACGGCTGTGCCTCGCTGGATCACTGAGTGCCCACGCTTTGCGAGCCAGCAGCCGTGAACGTTTTTAATTATGCTTTCCTACTTTATCGAGCATCTCATTTTCATTTGCACGCCGGCCATCTCCACCTGAGAACGTGGCCGCTGCTGCTCCTTTCCAGCACTGCTCCCATATTCCCTCACGCATCAGCTGGAGGGACCCAGCAGAGCTGGAGGTCCGCCCTCAGCACAGGGGACCCGTTTGGTGACCGACCTGCCCTGCAGCTCCCCTACGCTCCCCACACGACTCCAAGGACCATAAGGGAGCCAGGCAGAGCCTCCCTGATGCTCGGTGTCCCTCCCTGTCGGAGCAGCCAATTTTAGTGGCTGCCATAAATGCAGCAGGAGCAGTGTCCTCTGGTGAGGCATCGAGCGGTGACTAAGAGCGGAGATGACAATAAAGCGGAGGAAGCAAGGTCTGACTGCAAAGCAGCAAACCACCACCACCCCTCCCCGAATCCTGCTCAGAGGCACTGACTGATGATGCCCCCCCAAACCAGAGCCTGAGCCCAGTGAAGGAGGGCTGGGCTCTCTGGGGCTCAGGCTGAGCCTCGGCACAGGCTCGGTTTGGGTGGAAATCCCATAAAAAGGAGGGGAGAAAGGCTTCCCCCATCAGGACACCGGGATGGAGTTCAAGCCTCTTAGCAAGGCACACAGGGAGACTTGTGTACAGCCCCTACAGATAAATCTACCCCCTTAAAGCACTCTCAGTGGTAAATGCGGTAGAGACTGTGCAGGACTTGACAGCTCGAGGTGTATTTATGGTGCTTTGGCACCGGGGATACAACCAGTTGGGATTTTTGCTCAGCTCTACCACTTGGGCATAGCACAGCCACAACAAACCCATTTGAATACCTCTTGTTTCAACCAAGGCAGAGATCCAGCCTATTCCCTGCGGAGAAAGCGCCAGACCTGGGGCCAAATTAATCTCCGATGGATCTCCATCAACTTCATGGAGTTACAACTACAATTTGGCCCATGCCTGACACGTAAATCTGCTCATTTTTCTTCCAAATCGTCCAAATACCGCAGCATTTGTTAGCGCAGGAGAGGGGACGCATCCTCCGGGAGAGATCTCTTTGGATACCGCGCCAGCCCTTTCTTTTTTTTATTTCCTTTGCTGCCTGGGATAAAAGGCAAGCGAGACAGACCGTGGTACGTGTCTGAGCTGTTTGGGAAAGAAATAGGAATTTCCTCCTGCCATTCCCAGCCTTTTGATAGGCAGGTGGGATGCGAGCAGGAATAACTCAATCAAGACAGAGCAATTTTTAATTAATTTGTGGATCCCTTCACCGGCTGATTGCCTTGGAGACAAAAGGGAAGCCTCTCCTTTAACACTTGTGTGTGCCTGGTACTCTGAGCCTCCCCTTTTCACCGGCACATCTTTGGTCTTGAAAGCTGCACAAAAGGAAGAATTCCTTGATCTTTTGCCTCAGCTTTTGCTAGGACGGAGACACACATGAGGGGGAGCTGGGTTGGGGGTTTTTTTTTGGGTTTCTTTTATATTTTGGGGAGATTATTAAAGCCCAAAATGCACATGTAAAGAGGTGGGGAAGAAAAAAAAAAAAAAAGAAAAGGGGAATAAAAACCCTCAAAGCTAAGAAAGGAGAGCGTTTTCCGTCAACACCTTCTGCCCAGCCCGCTCCATCCCCAAGGGGAGGGAGTTGAAAGGTTCAAGCTACATCAAGTGGTGAGTAATGCAGCGGGAGGCTCCTGCTCGGGGTTGGGCTCTCGCCCTCTGCCATCCTCCCTGCCCCGTGCCCAGTGCTGGCGGGGCAGAGCCCAGCTCTCACCCTCCCCTTCTCCCCCCCACCAGCGACCGTGGGGATGCGGGAACTTCCAAGGCAGTGAGTGACACCACAATTATCGATTGCCGGCTGCAAAGGCTTGCTCTCGCCTCCCCCCCTCTTCTCACTTGTTTTCTTCTGTGCAGCAGTGCCAGCCTTCAGAGACTGCTGCTGTAAAAGGCTCGGATTGACGGGGTGTCAAGATATCCGCTGCCCCTGGCTTTTAACGTTCCCGTGCAGGGGGGAGCGGGAAGAGCCCCTGCACCGGTGAGGGGAGCTTGGATAGCTCCAAAAGAAAGGAAGGAATGAAGAGCCTCCCTCTCTCCTCTGTCGAGGAGATGCTCTTGAACCACAAGCAGCTTTTTCAGCCTCAGCTTGGCTGCGTGCGTCTCGGAAATCTCAAGATGCTGGGAAGGAGGAGAGGCGATGTGCCAGCCAGCCAGCCCCTGCCGGTGCCACAGTCCTGCCCAAAACCGAGGCACCCAAGAAACCCACCACGCTCCCCAGCACGTCCCTGTGGGGTGACACACACACCCCTGACCACCCAGCAGGTTTGGCAGTAGCCATTTTAGAGGTGGGGAAACCAAGACACATCCAGGCCAGATGAGGTCACGCAGAAGAGGCTGCAAAAGGACACGGACACCCCAGCTTGGGCAAATCCTCTGCTGTTCAACACTGATGGCACAAGGGCTGCCAGATCAGAGGGTTTTCCTAGCGAAGACTGGCAAAGCAGGAACTCCAGGTGATCCCTGTGTCCCCCACCAAAGGCTGCCACGTCACCCTGCCCAATGGCCCTGGGACAGTCTCCTGCCAGCTGCATCCCCAGCTCAGCTGGCCACGCACAGCAAGTGCCATCCCTGCCACAAAATGGGGACGGTCACCTGCCTGTGGAGGTGTTTGTTTGCAAAGCCTGGCGGCACCTTGGGACCATGGCTAAGTGTTACGTGCTGGAGCCAGAGGCCTGAAATTAAAGCTGGCTCCACGACTGTCGGTGTCGACACCTGGTGATGGGAGGAGAGGGATCGATGATGGAGAGTCTGTCGCTCCTGATGCATCGCTGTCAGGGTCAATACACAATTCCCGGGGAGATCAGATGTCCAGGTTAACTGCTTTGCCTCCGTGCTAAGCCGATGGACTGGCAGAGACCCATCCTGCTCACACATCCTCTTCCTCAGCCACACTCACCCCACAGCCACCAAATGCCACTGACAGCAGCCCTGGAGCTTGTGGCTCTTGTTTTCATCCATGCAGAGCTCAAGTGTAGTTCAAATGGATGCCCAAGGCTGGGAAAGGGACACAGGGACAACAAGGATCTGCCCTCCAGGAGCTTTTGGCTGCATCAAGCCAGCCCACTGCCATGGGCAGCATCAACATGGGACCTCGTGGGGACACAGGGCTTGGGGATGACCACCAACCCCTCTGACCACCCAAGGGGGCTGGGAGGGCAAGTGGGGGTGATGAGACCTCTGCAGGGGGAAGCCCCATCTGCCAGTCTCCCTGTGCACCCCTGAATTCCTGAGCAACAGAAAAGGCAGGCCAGGAGGGAAACCCACCCAGCACGGGTCCTGCAGGCTCAGTGGCTGTGTCCTGCTCCTCACCCCAGGTGGGCAGAGCACCCACGTGGCTTTGGTACAACACCTGTCCCCTCCAGGTGACACCGCAGACCCCCGTGGGGCAGGAGAGCTGTGACAGCAGGGCTGCACTGTGCCCTCTGCACCAAGCAGGCTTGTGGCACTCCACGTCACCCCAAAACCATCGCAGTGAGCACAGGCAGGAGGCAGAAGCCCTGCTTTGCTCCCATTCCCATGTGCCATCCCAGGGGGTCCTGTGAGGACGAGAGCCACCCGCAGCCAGGCTGCAGCATCTCACCCCGACAGCTCCCGGGGGGTTTCAGCTGCTCATCTCCTCCTCCAGCACAGCACAGCCTACCCGGGGGAGCCCGCTGTGACCCCCTGAGGAGGGGACCAGGGGGTCCTACCTGCCCTCAGCCCACGGAGCCAGCCCGGGGGGGACACAGCATCACACCCGGCGCAGCCAGACTTGCGCCAGCCCCCCCCAAAAAAATCCCAAGAAAACAGAGCGCGGCATGAATAACAAAAGCAGCGATCAGTAAAGACTCTCCCAAGAGGCTGCAAGTTCTTCAATTAGAGCTCGCATTATAGGAATGAGAAACTCCACGCCGTCTTCCGTACGGATAACACTTTTTTTTCCCCCCCTCTCTTTTAAAGAATAAAGGGAGGGAGGGAGAGGAAGGGCTGCATCTCTAATGCAACAGACAGGTCTGCTGAGATTCACTTTGGCTCTTATTTTGACTTTCATCTAAAAGAGCTGCCCTGGGAATCCATTAAGTCCAATTTAAATCGGCTCTCCGCCCTCACAGCTTCTCCCCGCCTTCGCGGCCCCCCCACCGGCTCCCTTCTCCCCCCTCCTCGGAAGCAAACAAACACAAAAGCAAGGCAGGGCAGGCGGCGAAGGGCAGGCAGCGAAGGGCAGCACCGGCGCGGTTTCGGAGCCCTTCCCTGGGGGATTACAGCCTTCCCCAGGGCAGTTGCTCCATCTTTATTTCCGCCCAAATAAACACAATCCGGCCACGTTTGGATGCCGCCTCGGTGTCCCCCACCTCGGCCGCGCTTTTTTTGGGGGGGGACCCGGTGGGGTTTCGGGACCTGCCTCTGCTCCCCACAC
>VYXF01009882.1:100871-114983 GCA_013397295.1 Polioptila caerulea | reverse complement strand
AAGGGATGGGGCGTTCACAGCTTCTCTGTGCCAGGGCCTTCCCACCCTCACAGGGAAGAATTTCTTCCTAATATCCAATCTAACCCTGCCCACTGTCGATGTGAAGCCATTCCCCCTTGTCCTGTCACTCCATGCCCTTGGAAAGAGTCCCTCTCCAGCTTTTTCAGTCCTGGCCAGAGGAGCCCTGAATCCCACGGATACCAGATTTCCTGAAAATGAGCAACTTTGGCAGCTCCTGGTTTAACTCTTGCCTGCAAAACACAAGCTGCAATCGTTCCCCTTTTCATGCCTAACTGTGAAATACCACTTCTCCTCTGGACAACCAGCTTTCCAAAGAGCAAGATCCCAGGAAAACTTGCAGTGGGCAAATACAGGGTGATTTTCTGCCCTTTCCTGTTAGGAACCCTGCATGCATTGCCCCAAGTGGCCATGATCCCACACACCAGCATGCCCTGTGCTGGATTCACACTCCATCGATGCCTTGTTGTTTGTGGGATCCCAAGCAGGAAAGGAGGAGACAGGCTCCGGAGAGCAGCTACAGGTCAGTACTGACACAAACAGGGTGTCCCTGCACCCACCATAAATCCTAAAATCCGCCTGATTTCCAGGCAGAAAATGGCATCCATGTGCATTTCCAGGTGACGGAGGAAAAGTGGCTGTTTTCACTGAGCTTTCTCCTCTTCCCGTTACAATCCTGCACCTGGTTAGCAACTGTCGGAAAGAGGTTAATCACAGTCCTTAAATCAGGAACCTTGTTGTGGTATGCTCGGGATGCACATCTGTGCTCTCCATGGCTCATCCCCGGCGGCATTTGGGAGAAGGCAATATGCCAAAAAATCCCCACCCCCCAAATAAGCCACCCAACCCCCCCCAAAATGAGTGCCAAGCATCCCAGGGTGCAGGATCCTGCTGATTCCCTGAGCTGGTTCTGCAGCACACGTGAAAGGCTCCTGATTCCCCCAGCCCCACCACGGCCGTGAGTTAAAGGCATCTTGGATAATGCGGTGTTGGCGCAGCCATTATGGGGCAGAAAAGGCTTTTGAGGGATCGGGGTTTTGTTCGCTGGCCAGCCTTGTGAGGGTGGGCAGGAGGCATTACCTGGAAATGCCTTGGGAGCAAACCATGGGGACCCAGAGCTCAGCCCTTGGCAGAGCAAAGGCTGGAGCCCCAGCAACCTCCCGCTGCCCAGCTTGGCTCCTGATTTCCAAGCATTGNCTGGTTCTGCAGCACACGTGAAAGGCTCCTGATTCCCCCAGCCCCACCACGGCCGTGAGTTAAAGGCATCTTGGATAATGCGGTGTTGGCGCAGCCATTATGGGGCAGAAAAGGCTTTTGAGGGATCGGGGTTTTGCTCGCTGGCCAGCCTTGTGAGGGTGGGCAGGAGGCATTACCTGGAAATGCCTTGGGAGCAAACCATGGGGACCCAGAGCTCAGCCCTTGGCAGAGCAAAGGCTGGAGCCCCAGCAACCTCCCGCTGCTCAGCTTGGCTCCTGATTTCCAAGCATTGCAAAGCCTGGCCTGGCCTTGCTATTTCTAGGCCTGTCCCAGGGGATTACCCTGCTCTCCCTGTTTTAGGAAAAAGAAGCATTTCGGAGCGTCAGAGCCCTGGTGCTCAGCCGGGCCCCGGGCTGCCGGTGCGGCAGAGCCGGCGGCGCTCAGCACCGGAGACCGAGGCCGTTCCACGCACACACACGTGCACAGCCCGGAAAATGGAGAGGAATTGATCCCGGAGGCAAATCTCTTTTGTTCTAACCCCGCTGCTGTAACTGGATCTCCCCAGGTTCCCGGCTCGGGAGCTGCGGCGGATCACATCGCTTTCATGCCTTCTCCCAGTGCCAGCTTGTCACATTTCCCCCCGTCGCCGGCGGCGGGGAGGGGACGGGTGGGAAGGGGAGGCATCGCTCCCAGCGCTTGTTTACCTCACCACCGTACACGAGGGGTGCACGGCGGTAATGAGCGAAAACCTGGAGGGAGCAGATTGCAGAGCCGCGGCATGAGACCACCCCCAACTCACAGGCTGCCCCTTTTTAATGAGGTCCCCCCCCCATCCTCCTCCCCGCCAGGCTCCCCGTGCCCTGACATCCTCCTGCCTTTCCCCGCTGTCTCGTTCCGACTGCAGAAATGCTGATTCACAGAGCCCGGCGCAGGAGGCGTTTGGGAGGCAGAGAGAGCAGCACAACAGCGCCCGAACGCACCCGACCTCCCCGGGCGCCTTCACGCCGGTGACTGGCGACGGCGGAGTCGCTGCAGATTAATCCGCTCTGCGCTTATTCCAGCTCCTCTTTCCCAGTGACTCCCTAGCCTCTCAGCAAGGTGAATCCATCCCCTCCGCTTCCCGGGAGAGCTCGCATGCGAATTTGCCTCCCCCTTCTGCGCAGGGGAAAAGCAAGGTGAAAGATTCCACGCTGCGCCACGCAGCGAGATGCCAGGACGGCGGGATGGGGTGGATGGCACTTCCCCAGGGAAGTACTCTGCTTTCCAAGCGGTAGGGCAAAGAGAACAGCACCCCGACCTGCTGCCAGGCATGTGTCAGACCTCACTCTTGGATGCTTTGATGCATCACCGGCAATCCAGACCCCGTCTCCTCCTTCCAGGGCAGCCAGTGCCCGCCGGCGGGGGCTGCGCCCCGGCTGGCTCCTGGCATCCACCGCCACGTCAAGGGCGCTGCTCTGTGGCAGCACGAGCCGAACTGCCCGTCCTGCCTCACCTCCCCTCTCCTCTCCTCTCCCCTCCTGCCAGCACGGTGCAGCTGGTGCAGCAGCAGGGCTGAAATCCGAGACAGCAAAAGGATGGTTTTTTGGAGCAGGCTGTAGGAACCGTGTCCCCAGCAGCCCAGGGCAGGCAAATGGCTGCAAAAGCAAGGGATGGCTGTCCAAGCATTTCGCTTCTCCCAAGTCCAGGTCCCTTCCCTCTGGGACAACACTGTAGGAGAGCTCAGGTGAATAGATCCATCCTGTTCTACTCCAGCTTGCATTCCGTGAGCCCATTCACTCCTCCCCCCGAGGCCACTTCATCCCTAAGTCACCTGTGGTGCCACAACGGATGCAAACACTCGGAGACCCCGTGCACGGAACAGCAGGATGTGACACAGACTTTCCTGTCACCCTCACTCTCCTGCCTGTGCCGTGTCCCTCTGGACCAGCTCAGCACTGCTCGGATCAGGTGGGACCCATCTCAGTGCAGGGCATGCAGAAGATAAACCCAGTAAGCCAGGCAGGGAAGCCAAAATTGAATCCAGCTCTTCAAGCCCATGGAAACACTCCGAATGTGTCTGGGGACACCAGGGCATCCAGGGCAGCCCTTGCCCCCCCCAGGACTCTGCTGTGTTTGCAGCCCTGAGGCTCAAAGACCAAATCCACCTTTTACTTTAAGCTTTCCACGGTTTTTTGCAGGGTCTATCAAAGCTGTGCTGGTCCACCCTGCATGGGTGACTACCTGCCCACAGCCAGCGGCCAAGCTGGGCTGTTCATCTGGCTCCCTCAAAAGCCATGGTGCATCTGAATAGATTTCCACCATGCAACTGTAAAGGCCCCAGTGGGTTTGAATAGGAGCCCCTTGAGGTATTATCACAGCAGTGCCTCGAGGCAACCACCTGAATCCTTCCGTGACTGCTGCACAAACCTGGAATGTCTGCAGCAGCTGGGGATTATGGACAGACCTTGCAGAGGAGCCCCCAGACCACCACAGCACAGCCAACACCACCAGCTCTCAGATGCTCCCACGTGCGGCCAATCCTCAAAAAAAGAAGGCACAGTGATGCTAAGAAGACCAAAGCCCAGATGCCAAGGCAGGAAACCAAGCTGAAGTTTTCACATTAATCATATCGAGCTCTATTCTTTTTCATCTATTTCAAGGCAAGTCAAAAAGAGGTTCACACTCTCCCCTGGCAAACCACAGAGGATGACGTGAGCCTGTCTCTTGCATTGCAAGTAGAGTGTGTCAAGCAATTAGCAAGTCATCAGGAATTCAGATAGGGTGGGCAGGATACGATCCCTCGAAGCTCTGGCAGGAGTATTACCCACCCTGGAGTTTCCCATCAGGCATGGAAGGCAGCAGAGGGAGCAGGGGCTGTTGGTGAGCTCTCAGGGGCAGAGCAGACACTGTGTGCCAGCAAAGCCTGATGCCATAAAACACCTCACATTTCGCCTGTGCTGTACTTCAAAGGCCCTGAGCATTCAACACAGATTTTCCCTCGCTCATTCCCAACCTCAGCAAGGTGGCCAGTGCAATTCCAAGAACCTTCAGACATCCTGCAGGCCTGCTGGATCAGCCTGAGCACCCCACACATGACCCATCCCTGAGTGTTTTGGCATCACATCAACTTTTGCTGCTCCCACCAGTTTCACTCCCTACAGCTCTGACCACACTGGTTTCCACTCAGCATCCTCCCAGCAGCCCAAACCCTGCTGTCCTGGAAGTTAGTGGCAAAATCCATGTAAGAGCAGGAGCAAACCATCCACATTCTCCCCGGGATGAGATTTGCACTTTTGGTCCTCCAGTGCTGCTAAACCCACACCAAACCAAGGCCTGGCACAGCACACAAGTGGAGTGGGACCATCTCACCAAGAGCACCTTGGAGGGGAACTTGGTGTCTTGCAACCTCCCGAGACACCTGCCTGGTCCCCATGGACACCCAACCAGCCCCGAAAGAAAAGAGGGAGGATTATCCCGAGGTGTGAGCAGCTCCCTGTGCAGAAGGATCGGGCGTGCCGGGCGGGTGGCACAGGGGACGCCTCATCTGCCACCCGCCCTTTCTCCTCTCCATTGCCAAGGTAGCAGCAGACAATGCTATCTGCTGGGCTGTCAGCCGGCCCTCCTCCCCGCCGTCTCTTTAGCCAGAAAACTCTCCATCTGTCTCCAGATGGGGTGTTTCTACCACTCCAGTCAAACCGATTCAGAGTGGAACAATGATGCTTTGTTAACAAAACAATTTTTGTATGTCAAGCCCTCCTTCTTGCGGGTTTTTCCACCTCCCCCCCCCCCCAGTCCCCAGTGGGTCAGCTTTGTGTGGCGTCCTACATTTTGTTGTTTCTTTCACATTTTAAAGGCTCCGTATTTTAGTACAAAAGGTGCCTGCGGAGCAGCTTTTATCTGCGAGGCAAGATTTGACACATACGCAGATCACAATTGCGACAGGAGGTTCGTGATGTGGTGGTTAAGGGTGGTGTCAGGACCTTCAGAGTGATGAAGCATTATTTCCAGTGATTTTTGCCTCCAGGATAAAAATTAGGAGCTGGTCCGACGCTGCATGTACGGCTTCTGTGAGCTGGAATCCCCCAAGGGCTCATGGAGGAGGCAGAGAGAGAAAGTTTGAGCTTGCTTTGGTACAGAGCTGGCATCACCTGTGTCCATCCATCCTCCTCGTGTCCTCCTGTGCAGGACAAGCCACCTCTGTCACTTGTGAGCAGAAGGGATGGGTACATGGAGCAAATCTAAGTGCCTGTGAGTAAACTACAACCCTCTACCCAGCACAATCCCTGTGGTGGCCAGGAAGATCAAACCTCACCTCTCCCGTGTCCAGAGTCTCCGACCAAAGATCCTGGCAAGTGTTTGACTTCTCCCCAGCCACCCGGGGTTGGATCATCCCCCTTGACCCCTCACCCAGCAGCTGGAAGGAGAGCTCTCTTTCCTCTTCCAAATACATCTCCACCACACAGGCCTCCAAGAAAACCAGCTCTTCCTTTATTTTTATTTTTTTTTTTTTTTGCCCTGAAGCAACAAGCACACAAACCACCTTCTGCTCTGCACAAAACCACCAATTCCCAGCAAACAACCAACCCACTGGCTCCAGAGCAAACAGCTCCATGTTCCTAAGCAGGCTGGAAATTTCTACACAAGGAGGACTTTTTCTTTTCTTCCAGCTCCCTCCACATTTGCAGGGAAGGTCTCTCCTCCTTCTTGTCCTCAGGTAACAGCATCTTCATGGAAACACCAATATTTTTATGAGTCATCCCCCTTCTTCCCCTCTCCTGCTCTGTGGCCAACACCCCTCTGCTTTCAAGATCAAAGCCGAAGGGGACCAGCTGTGCCGAGTCCTTTCCTTTCCAGCCCTTTCCATCTCCATTTGCAGCCGTCGCCAGCGCGAGTCCCTGCTGTTCTGACAGCGCTTTGTGCCGCCCATCCAGCACCGCAGCTCCGTGCCCGCCGTCTGCTCCCCCTCCATCCCTCTCCTGCCACCCCAGCTCCTGCTCCAGCCACGCTGGGAACACAGGGAACCCTCCCAGGCGCTGGGCTCAGTCCCCTCTGGCATGCATGGGAGCTGCCCCCCTGGCTGCCCTGCCTGTCATGTGCTGATTCAGAGGCAGAAATGTGCTCAGAGAGAAACGGGATAATCTGCTTCCACTGAAATCCCATCCTAATTCCTTGTGTTTGGTAACTCCTCCGCAGACCAGAGCATGAGACTGCATCTCCCTTCCAAGCAAGCAGCCCCATGGGGACCTTCGCTCCAGGCTCCTTTCAGCAGGGGTACAACCTTGGCTGGGAAAGTCCAGCTCCTGCTGTGAAAGCAGCTGAGGGAACAGGAATCTCCCTCCCTATCCAAAAGACTGAAAATCTCACACAGCCCCCGGTGCTGCAGCAGGGATTTGCAATGTGATGGGATAATTAGAGTCAGGGATGTGCTTCTTGTGCTTCTTAACTGCCAGAGGGCAGGGTTAGATTAGATATTAGGAAGAAATTCTTCCCTGTGAGGGTGGGGAGGCCCTGGCACAGGTTGCCCAGAGAAGCTGTGGCTGCCTCTGGATCCCTGGAAGTGTCCAAGGCCAGGCTGGATAAGGGCTTGGAGCAACCTGGGACAGTGGAAGGCATCCTTGCCCATGGCAGGGGGGCTGGAATGGAACAATCCTTAAGGTCCCTTCCAACCCAAACCATTCTGTGATTCTAAAATTCTTCAGGAAAATACACCCAGGAAAATCCATCCATTTTTGGTCTCGCAGCGAGTGTCATTTGTGCACGTTTGATGGAAGCTACTTCCATGTGCAGCAACTCACAGGTCTGAGAGGTCCCTCTCAGGGTCATGCACCCCATCCTTCATGACATCTCATCTTGCACCACATGCACCTCCTGGGTGCTGCCATCACAGGCTGTGCATTGATACAATCCCTGTTTCCCAACAACTCGCTGTAACTCAGCCCAAATCCAGCTTGGAGCTGTCTCTCCTACAAAGACTTTGAAGAAAGCATTGCACAGAATTAAGTCTTGGTGCTTTTTATATGTAAAGCACTGAATTTAGCTGCTAATGGCAATTCCCAGCAGAAAAGGATGGTTAGTAGTGGTGGGTATATTTATGAATTCTTTCTAAGCAAATGCTGGGAGGCGGGAAATGCATCGGTCCTCCTGGAAAGCTCCCCGGGTTGCTGCTGCAGGCATCTAAATGCAAAGTTTTCACCATGGCTTTTTGAGTTCTGTGCTCTGCTAGACATATCCCTCTCAAATATCTTCTCTCAGGAATGCTTTCCCAGACTCTCTCCTGTGGTCATGCATGTGTCACCGTGACCTGCCCGTCCGAGTGAGAGCAGCAGCATCTCCGTCCTTCTCCAGCCACTCCACTGACTTGCCAGTAAATAAAAGTCAGGGGATCTATTTGACTGCAAAGGGCTGACTTATAAAATACCCACGTCCTGGATTTCTGGGAGGTTTTCACTGAGAGCACATTGTTTTTACCCCAGCAAAGCCAGAAAAGAATTTACAGTCGGTCCACACAGCGAGCCTGCTCTGCTTTCTCTTTCCTGGGACAGGAACCCAGTTTGAAACAGATTGCTAGCAGCTAAATGCAAGTTCCTCAGCGGCTTCCAGAGTGAAAATATTCCCTCTCCAGATCTCCTTTTATGTCCACAACACATTATTCCGGTGGAGGGCTCTCTTGCTAAGAAAAGCTCTGGTAACTCCCAGCCTTGTCTCCAAAGTGGTTCAGGTGTGGGAGCCAGCTCCCCTTCAAGCATCCCTTGGTCCTGCTGCCCAGCTGAGATGTCCTTAATTCCTCCATCTGTCCCCTCCAGGCTCTGGCTGGCTCGGCTCTCAGACAGTGAATACATACAGCAGGCTGCAAGGCTGCTTGTCCTAAATATACACTTTTCCCACAGCTTCAGGAGAAACGATGTCTTCTAAGTCCCCCAGCCCACTCCTTGGGGTGCTTCTGGGGCTTTCCATGCTAAGCTGCCTTTGTCCCACACACTGCATGCAGACAGACAGGAGGTTCACACTAAAACCCACCTCTCCTCTCTGCCTTTAACTGAACCAAAACAAAAAACAGATGGAAAATCAAATGCTGGCAGTGTGAAGCATGTGGGCTGCACTTGCATCAGCCCTCCTGGAGCTGCAGAGTGTATTCCCTCCTGCTCCGGGGTCCCAGGGCAAAGCCAGACCTCCCCAAAAGGGTTATTGGTGGGGGAGATCCTGCTATTCCCCCCTGCCAGCCACCAAGCAGCACGGAGGTGGGACAGAGGGAAGGAAGGGAAAGACAGAGGCAAGAGCAGGCTTAGCATTTTAGGCAGTCCAGGAGGAACAATTTCAACCTCCAAGCAGGATTTGCACAACGCACAGCTAATGAGGCACTGGGGCTGCAGACAAAATACTGGGGGGACAGTTTTTTATTGGACACTGAGCTGCTTTTAACCACGCTCCATCCATCCCACACACTCCCTGAGGCAGAGACACTGCAGGGGAAACACCTTGAGACCAGAGTTAAGGCTGTCCCCTAATGAATGCATGGCGTTCCACGGCCATAAGCTGCTCAGATGTCCTTAATTCCAGGATTTCTTACACGCTCCGTGCCTGACTTTGTAACCTTAATCATGTATTTTTTAGTGTTGCTCTTGTGCACATGTGAGCTTATCTCCTTTTACCGTGGGCTCTTCTTTCCCCTCTCTTGTTAGGATAAACAATACCCGTGACTCTTCCATGTCCCTCCCTGGGAGTGCATCAGTGTCCCTAAACTCCCCCGAACACTCCCCAGCTTTGCAGAACGAGCGGCGTTCGGGCTCTACTCCAGTTCCTGCTGGAGCCTTGGCCACCCTGGGATGCTCGGAGGTCACTCCCACGTGTGGATGAGCATCTGGATAACCCCAGTGCCACGCCAAGGCTGCCGGCAGGGCGCAGGAAGAGCGGGAGCAGAGGGAGCCCTCGGTGGGGGCAGGGACCAGCAGCGTGTTTGTGGAGTAACGCTCAAACTGCCGTAACGGATTGCCTTGTTTACACTGGGCCCAGGGAAAATCACTCCAGGGATGGAGACACAGAAGCATCCAGAAGCCTCTGAGAGCAGGAGAAGCTCTTCAGACTCTTGCCTCTTACTTTTGCTTACAAAATCATCCCCCCCCCCCTTTCGCCCCGGCCTCGCCTCCTGCATCACTGTCAAGGGGCGGAAGCTTTAAAATCACTGTAGTAAGCAGGGGAGGGATGAGGAAAGGAAAGGAGAAGTATTGTCGGATGGGAATGTGGCTTTTCCACTCCTCCTTGCCAAGAGGAGCCCTCAGTAGCCAAGGACGTGGCCAAAACTGTCGCCGGGCCACAGGGTGCACCAAGAGTTGCGACAAACTGCTGTGAGAGGGAAAAGAATAAATAGGAACCACCTTAAGGGAGGGGAGCCACCAGCAGAACAGTTAAAATGACTAAATACTTTCCCAATATCGCTCCTCCACGTAAGCACTGCTGTAATTGCCCTTGGGATGTTGCACAACGGCGAAAGGGAGGGGCAGGTGCTGGTGGGGAGGGAGTGAAGGCGTGCAAACCTCCAAATCTCCATCCCAGGCGCTGCTGTCATCGAGGAGAGACGCTCACGGCCGTCTCTGCCACCTCGGGCCCCGCTGCTGGATTTATCCCCCGAGGGGCCATTCCTCACACGAGCTGGAGGACTCCCGGGAGGGCTCACTCCTCCTGCCTCTGAGACACAGCGGGCTGCCCCAGGGAGCAAGAGCAAAAGGCAAGGAGGAACAGAGCCCACGCTGCACTGTGTGGCAAAAAAAAAAAAAAGAAAAAGAAAAAAAAAGAAAAAGAGAGAGATATAAGGGCTTCATTCAAGTGCTCTAGCTCTCTGGAAGTCTCACGCAGAGCAGCTGGTCTTTAAGACTGTTGCAAGCACACCATGCAAGCACAGAGCCCTTCCATTCCTGGGTGCTTTCATTAGTGACACTCAGACGGGGGCAGCCACTCGACCCCCATGAGGAGGAAAACGGCTGACTCATTCTTCCAGCAATGCTTGAGAGCAGGACACGGTGCTCGTGCTCTGTAGCAGCAGTGTGGGTCCTCTCCTGCTTCCTAAGCCAGATCACCGGATCTGGGCTCGGATGCCACACACACACACACACACACCCCAGCTAATCCGCAGATGTGCTGGGTCCCTGGATAGAGCATCCGCAGCCTTTGCTTCCAAAAGCTGCCCGCTGATGCTCGAGTGGAAAGGGAAACCTCTGAGAGATGCAGTCTCGAGGTTTAAAACATCTGTGGGCCATCAGCCATTAAATGGGGATGCTATGCTGGTTTGCTGCTCTCGGGTCTCACGCCAGGTTCATCGCTGTGCCGGCTGGGTACCGTCCAGCAATGCATTAAGTGATGTGACTATTTCTGTTCTCATCACATGTTTGCTCTCATCCTCTCCAGGGTGTGTGCGGGGGTAAAAAAAAACACACATTCATTATGGAGTGTCATATTTTGGTAAGGCTTTTCGTTTCTCTGCCTAACACCGGGCTCTTGGCAGAGGAGAAGGGGGATTTTGTTTTCCTAATATCCATGTACTCAGGTATTTCTGTTAGAGGAGGCAAAGTCAAAGAAATGCTAATCAAATATCCAGGAGTGCACAGTGCTGACATCCGCACCTCGCTACTATATGGCCTTTCATTAGCATTACCTAAATGTACGACCGTACAAAGAGCAGATTTCCTTAGCAACAGGGCTGCCTTCATATTTCCTCCCCACTACCCCCTGCCCTTAGAAGAAAAATGACTTCAGCTCATTCTCTGAGCCCTGCTCTGCGCTGCAGCAGTGCTCTACGCCGCTGCCAGGCTTTGCTATATGCTGCATCTGGGACGCCTGCCTCTCCACGCTGGGATCCACGAGCCATAAAGCAACCTCTTGACTTAGCTCTTCTGTACAGCCACAATAAAACTCCTCTTTTCCTAACGGAGCATATGCAAAACAGCCCTGCAACGGCAGAGGGGGGATCCTCTCCTCCAGATGACTTACAGCTCCCATCGCTGAGGGAGGATGTCCAGCGTGCTCAACAGAGCCGGCATTGCTGGCTGGCGACTCCTTTGCTCCCTGGCACCTGGCTGAAGGGTGACAACTGCCCTCGTCCCCAAATGGCACCGTAAGGCACCTCTGCCTCGGGCAGGGAGCTGCCAACCCCTCCTCTCCCCGGATCTGGGCCAGGAAGACGGAACACTTCATCCTCCGCGCTCTCCCCCGGTGCCACAGCCTGGTGCGCTGGGCTATTTTAAGAGCTCGTCTGGGAGACTGGCACACGCACCGCGCTGCCGGGAACTCCCTGCTTCTGTTTCAAAAAAGCTGGAGGCTGGGAGCCTGCTGGGACTCACCCCTGTGATTCCCAAGGTCTGACCCTCCTCTCGCTGGGACTGGCGCAACGCTGCTGAGTCAAACGGAATTAGTCCCAATTAGCACCGGTGAAACGGGAGGAGAATCGTGCTCTGCCCGGCATTTCAAACCCCCCCAGACGGAGGCTGGGACCACTGAGCCTCCCCCTGCAGCCATGCCCCTGCTCTTCACCTCCCTGCTCTCCAACCTGCTCGTTCTCTGTCGCCATTCCCTGCCTTTTCCACACGGATACTCTCTCCCTTTCCCATTATGATAGGGTCTTTGATTGCACGATCACATAACTATAATGAGACAAATATTTATTTTGCAGATATGGGTTAATCAGACCGAAGGTATAGAAATATTTCATGCGCTAATCAGAGTACCTTCAGCAATCAGTATAGTAAATAACTCAGGTAAATTAACATAGGAGAGTTCCCTTATCAGGTTTTAGTCTAAGATATATGTGCATTAAGGACTAATTTGCTCTCCCCCCTCAGATTTGGGCTGGAGCCCAAGATGAGGTTGAGACCAAGGTTCCCTCCCATCAGCTTTCACGGGAGCTGTGCAGGCTTTGCTCCTGGCAGGATCAGACGCCAGGATGAATATTCAGCAGCACAAACGCCTTTGTTTTCTGTGCTCTGCACCTTTAAATTTCCAAGGGCTCCGCTGTTTTCAGCTCAGACAGCCTTTTTGCATTCAGTTCGCTGCAAGCTGACACAGAAGACACGATGGAGCAGGTTGTGTCTCCTGCTCTGAGCCCTTCACGCCACTCTAGCAGCGTGCAGGGGCCATATTAAGAGCTGCAAGTAATTAGTGAATTCCTCCTGCCCCAGTGCGGCGCAGAGCAGCCGTACTGGGCATCTCGTGGCAGGCTGGCAGTGGCGTGGGCATACGTGGTGCCAAGAGCATAGGTGGCTGTGGGGACACTGGCCTCCAGAGGGGCCCAGGACAGGATGAGCCAAGTGAGAGCCCAAGAAGAGCTCCTGGGTTCATCAGGCCTTCCCAGGGGCTCTCACCCAAGCTCCTGCAAATTAGCAGTCCCAGGAGACACCTTACAGAATCATTAAGGTTGGAAAAGGCCATAAAGAGCTGCCCAGACTCCTCAGGCTCAGTGTCCCTCGCTCCAGTGTTCCCAAACCAAGAGTGGCTGTGCTCCCACCCCAAAGCAGCTCCTACAACTGCATTTTCCCTGCTTTGCTCTGAAAAAGCTCCCGCAGAGGGGAACACAGAGGATCTGCCCTTGCCTCTGTCATGTTTTGGGATCCCAGAGAACAAAAAGCACCGGAGGAATGGCAGGCATTATAGTAACGATGGTGACAAATTTAATTAGAGCAGGAAGCTCTGGAGTGGATTTCAAATGGCAACACGGCATTTTGTGTGAAAGCATTGCCTCGCTCTCCCCCCCANACTCCTGAACCAACACATTCCCGCGGTCTGGAAAATGCAACCGTAGAGCAATTCAATAATACAGCGGCCAGATGTGCAACAGTATATCCAACATGTCATTCAAAGGAGCCCTTCAGTGGAGCCGAGACATGCTATCCCGCAATCTTAACTAATACATCCTGAGGCCCTGGAGGAGTTGATGGATGTATACAATTCCCTTTCCTACAGCTGTGGTCCCTTTTAGAGGGGGCATCCAGACTCAACAATAGCCCTGCTGTTGCTTTCAAGACAGAACCTCTTCAGACAAACCGGGCTTAATCCTGACCCCGGTTACGCCCGCCCGGGCTCTGCAGAGGTCGGTGGGGTTTGGGAGCCGAGGGCTGGGAGCAGGATCCAGCCTCATGGAGACTCTCTCTGCCGTTTCACCTTGTGCTACAGGCTCTGAGAAACCTTGGTAACTGGTTGGAATATAACCACCTTGGGGAAAAGGCATGCGGAGAGGAGCAGGTAATAAGATTTCTAACTGGTGCTGGTAGAAAGAAGGAAGTAATATAACAGTTTAATTAATCTATGCCTATTAGCGTTATTAAAGAAAACAGGGAGCTATTGGAGATTTACCTCGGAGAATATCATCAAACGGGGACCTTCTGCAGGGAATTTTATGTCTCTGTGCCCAATTTATAACCAGCACGGAGGTGTGGTGTTAGTGACAGCCAGTGCTGAAATGTCACAGTGCTTAGAAGTCATTAGCTGGGGACACAGGGAGAGAGAAAGAGAGGATGGAGGAGGGGACAAGGGAGAAATGGGGAAGGAAGGAAAAGGAATTAATTTAATTAAAAATATCTTTAGAGCCTGTCTCTTGATTTGTGTGGTTTTGGGGCTTGGCAGAGCTGCTGAGAACGGTGTGGAAGGAAAATCAAGGTTGCTGGGGCTTTTTGAAGCTGATAAAAAAAAATAAGCACACTTTTCATGTTCAGGAAGATAAATCCCCATTTTCTCAGTCTCAAGACAATCCAGTTATTTACTGACAGTTTTACTGTGAAATAAAAAGGGCTTTAAGCTTCTTTCTACTTGATGTCTCCATAGCCTGAATATTATTAGATCCCAGCCTGGTGCAGCTGGAGTTTTGGTTAATAAATTTAACGTCATTAGACAGAAAAGCCTTCGACTGAATGTTGCAATTCTTCCCCCCCCCCTTTT